>PVIH01007718.1:0-97907 GCA_004025045.1 Sigmodon hispidus
TGTGGCACTTTGGTTTGTGTGTCTCCTGTCACCTCTCTGGTCAGGGTTCGAATCCGCCCCTCAGAGACCCCTGCAGTTGGTTTGCTCAGTTCACTCAGTTCGGGGTCGCAGTAGGGATCCTTGCAGATACCCTCAGCAGCAGCAGGAGCTGTGGGTGTGGCCAGGTGCAGAGTTCAGCTGCCCCCTGCTCCAGAGTGTGGGGAACTCAGTTTTAATGCTAATCCAAATAAATTAAGCAGTCAAGTAACTAGTGATGAATTTCTTCAAAATGATCATGAGTAAGTGTTTTTTAGAAAAGACACAATATTTTTAAAGTAGGCAGAAATATGAATTTTACATTACATTAAGGTGGTTGCCAGGCTCAATAACACAGAGTAATTGTAGGCAACCATAACAACCTTGAAGATATCATTTAGTAGCCAGGAAATGGGTCCTCATCAAATTCAGGTTCTGTCAGCAACTTAATATTAAATTTCTCAGCCTCCAGGGATGTGAGCAAATAATATTTGTTGTTTGAAGTCTACTCACCCTGTGGTGTTTTCTTGCAGCAGCCTTCGCTGTTTAATATACTTCTTCACAAGACAATGAAAAGTGCACCAGTAAGAAGAACACAAGTGTCTTTGAAAAACACAGTAGGTCTGTCTTCGTACAATTGGATTGTTGGCATGGACTCCTGGGTTTCACTGTGGATGATGTAGATTCCCAATGGAAATAGAAGGCAATAAAGAAAAAAAAGTATATTTGATTGTCAAAGACAAGGCAGTTGTGGTTTCCATAATAAATGGTAGAATTAGAGGTAGAGGCTTTATTCCACAGAGATAATAGTAGATATAAAATTGCTCATGGGAAAAGACTTATCCCTGCAAGCTGTCACCCCAAACAAATTGTGACTTCTAAATTATCCAGCCAAAGCTCTCCACCACCATCCCTCTCACCTCCTAAAACATAAAAGAAGGAAAAGAACATTGATATGATTGACTCAGTGTTTCTAGAATCCTGTGCTCTTAGTAGGAATAATTTTTTCACTATATATATAGAATAAATTGCACAAAATGTTCCTCAAATGATATACATCAATCATTTGGTGAATGTTCTAGGATTTTAGAGGCAATAAAATCCTATTGTTCGGTTGTATTTCCACTAATCAATTTATTGGTAATCCAGAAACTGTTTAATTTGAATGGATCCCAAAAGATTTTTTTAAAGAAAATTATAGTGAATTATGGAGAATTTAAGCAGGTGTCTTTGGGTTCTTCAGATATAATCAACCTAAGGATGTTTTATTTGTCTCTCATGTGCCATACCCCTCCAGGATCATGACAAATGACCACAAAGAAGGTCATTTGGGTTAGATCTCTTTGCTAAAATGTGTAATTCTTGGTTTTCAGTAGGAACTTTCACAAGAATGGTGATCTGATAATGAGATGCCAGGAAAAGGTGTAGCATCATCCATCATAAACTATTCAAATTTTACTATTTCATTATGTCATATATTCCAGTACTGTCAAACAAATGTGTTAAAATAATTCTATGTTCTCAGCAAGTAACCAACATTCAAGTTGCATAAACTGCTGGTTCACATCCTGTGTGTTGCATGTGCTTGCTAAACTGATGTCTGTCTTCTGGCACACATTTTTGATCCTGTGAGAGTTCTCTTCTTGAGTATAAGACTGATGAAAAAATATGTGTGTTATTTCCATGTCATTCTGAATTATAAGCTAGCTTGATCCAGAAATAAAATAATGTAGCTCTTACTAGTTTAGGCAAAGCTTTGAGCTACAGCCTGGATGAAGCACTCCAAGGCTGGCAGATTCTCAAATGGACCATTGGGCTTTCACTGGTGTTTTGAAAGCAGAGATGGCCAGAGACATGAATCTACATACATGGATGTATAATTTCTGATGGCTTTGTCCAGGTGCTTACAGAAATGTAGCTGGCATAAGCAGGGGGCAACAGATGTCTCAGAGAAGGATGGGAACATGAGGAAATTTATGATCCATAAAAATGCTGGCTTCTAGGTAGAAAACATTCATTTTTTAAGAGAGAGAAGAGAGCATGCTTTGAAAAACATTGGTTCATTGGGCCCACGGACTCTTTGTCACTAGTGGGAAGTATTGTATACAGCTTCAGAAACCTAGAAAATACTGTGCAACAGTGCCCTGTTTCCAAGAGGGGGGATATTCCACAATTCCTAGCAGATGACAAAAACTACAAGTAGTATCAACGCCCAGGGACAAACACTGATGCCACATTAGTCAGTCTGGTAATAAAGATGGTTACAAAGAGATTTATGAACTAATAGCTAATGCAGCCTATGAACATTCCAGAGAAAGGGTGATTTGCTTCATAGTCTGGGCATAGAGGGCAGGAATAGACTGAATCATGATGCTCAGAATGGTTTGCAATTTAAAAATCACCTATTATTCATTTCTGGAATTTCCCACTTTTAAACTGGCACTGACACAGGTAAGTAAAAATGTAGTGAGCCCTTCAATGCCCTTTTTTCAATCTTCACCCTATACCCTATATTATGAACAGTATCAAAGCCCCTAATTTGGGCATAGTGGCTCACCCCAGTAATCTTAGTGTTTGGCAGGCTGAATCAGGAGGAATGCTGTGAGTCTCAAAGAAACAAAAGCAAGAATTGTTTTACAAATTAAGATTAAAATTTTAAAATCATGCTCAAAAAAAAAGAAAAAGAAATCAAAGAGCCATCTATTGACCAGTAAAAAAATTCCTAAACTAAACCATTTAACTATATCCTCCATGGTGGTTTGGATGAAACGGTCCTCACAAACTCATAGGGAGTGGCACTCTTAGGAGGTGTGGTCTTGTTGGACATTGTGTGTCACTGGAGGGTAGGTGTTGAGGTTCCAGAAGCTCAAGCCAGGGCTAGTGGCTCACTCTCACTACCTGCTGCCCACGGATTCAAATGTAGGACTCTCAGGTACTTCTCTAATGCCGTGTCTGCCTGAGTGTCACCATGTATAAAAGGATAATTAACTAAACCTCTGAACTGTAAGCCAGTCCCAATTAAATATTTCCCCTTATAGGGTACAGCCTCAGTGGTTTTACAGATCCAGAATATTGAAGATTTCAGATCATGAGATGATATCAAAGGAAACAGCCAGTGTGGAGTGGATCCAGCCTGAGTCTGTGAGACAAGCTCGAAAGGGTTTCTCAAGCCCTTTGGAGAACAGAAGATGCTAAATGAGTCTAAGGTGTCAAGGCTGAGTCACATATTGGATTTGGATTTTGCTTTAATGTGATTGTTTTTATGGCCTGGTTCTTCCCTTTTGGAAAAAAATGTGTTTAACTTCTGATTTTAAAGACTGAAATTTTTACAAAATTGGATTAAAGTTTTTTTCTTTCTTTTTTTATTTATTGAATTTAACTTTAAGGGTTTTTCCTTAAATACCACTGCTGGCTCTCCATTCCCTCCTCCCAGTCCCTCCCAGTCCTCCCTTGGCCTCCTTCCACCCCATCCCTCCATCCATTCCCGAAGGAGGGCAAGGAGTCCCAAAACGGGTCAGTTCAGTCTGGCATATCTAGTTGAGGTAGATCGGAGTCCTTGCTCCCAGTGTTAAGGCTACATTAGGTGTTCCTCTGTAGGGAATGGGCTCCAAGATGTCAGTTCATGCACAGGAACATAGTCTGATCTTACTGCAAGAGGCTCCACAAACAGCCCACACCATTTGACTCTACCTTTGGAGGGTTTAATTCCTTTCCCTGAAGGTTTTCAGTTATTGTTTCTGATTTAATGAGCTCCCAATAGTTTCAGTCAGCTGTGGGTCTCCTCCTCATGATCTTGATCCCTTTGCTCTCTCTCCTCTCTCTTTAGCTGGACTGGGAGCTCAACCTGGTGCTTATCTATGGATTTGCTTCTCCCTCCATCCATTGCTGGATGAAGGTTCTATAATGACAGTTAGATTGGCCATGTGTTTGATTATAGAAGTCCTCTTTAGGCACCCTCTCTACTATTGCGTGGGACATTTTGTGGGTTCTTGGAGGTTTTCTTAGCACCAGGTTTCTTTGTAAACCCATTGTGGCTCCTTCTATCAGGGTATCCATTTTTTTCTCCCTTTTTGTTGCTTCTCTCACTCAACATCTTTTTCTTTTATGATTTGTTTCCACCTTTCTTTTCTCACTCTCCGTGATGATCCCAATTTACTCAGGAAATCTTCTCTATTTCCTTTTTTGGGGGTGGGGGATGGGTCCCTGGATGTCTGTCTTAGGTTCCTTCTGTTACCAAGCTGTTCAGGGTTTGTAGTTTGCTTCCTGATATTCTTTGCTTTATGTCTAAAATCCACTTATGAGTGAGTTCATACAATGTCTATCTTTCTGCTGTATTCCCTGACTCAGGATGATACTTTCCAAATCCATCCATTTGCCTGCAAATTTTAGGATGCCATTTTTTTTTAACTGCTGAGTAATACTCCATTTTATAAATGTACCACAATTTGTTAATTCATTCTTCAGTTAAGGGGCATGTAGGTTGTTTCCAGGTTCTGGCTATTATAGATAATGCTGTTATGAACATAGTTGAGCTAATGCCTTTAGGGTAAGAATGTGCATCCTTTGGATGTATGCCCAATAGTAATATTGCTGAACAATTGGGGAGATTGATTCCCATTTTTCTGAGGAACTGCCATACTGCTTTCCAAAGTGGCTGTACAAGTTTACACTTCTACCAGCAATGGAGGAATGTTGCCCTTGCTCCATATCCTCTCCAGCATAGGCTGTAATCTGTGTATTTGAACACACACCTAGGAAGAAGGAATCTCTATCAAGAAATTGCCTTCATCAGATTGCCTTGAGGGGATTTCTGTGCAGGCATTTTCTTGATTTCTGACTCATGTGGGAGGGTTCAGCTCCCTGTGCCACCTCTAGCCTGGTAGGTCTGGGATGTATAAGAAAGGTAACCGGGAGCTAAAGAAATGGCTTAGGTGTTACAGAGGACACAGGTTTAATTACTAGCACCCACCAGGCAGCTTAAAACTGTCTGTAACTCCAGTTCCAAGGGGATCTGACACCTTCATACCAATGCACATAAAATAAAATTAATTAAATTATGTTAAAAAATAAATGTAACTGAACAAACCAGCAGAGGAAGCCTTACAATACGAAGCCTTTCTCATTCATCCTTGCTTGAGTTTCTGCCCTGACATTCCCAGTGATGGGCTTGAAGGGGAAATAAGCTCTTTATTCCCACCCCGAAATATTTTTCTTTATAAGAGTTGCCATTGTCATGTCTATTCACAGCTTTACTGAGACATCCTCTCTCCTACTTTGAACTATGTGTATATCAGCCTCCTTCTTCCTGTGCTCCCTGTAGACTCAGGTAAGAGCTTCTCATCCAAGCTATTTGATTCTATATTACTGTTTTTTTCAAGGTTGGATGTCTATTATATTTCTTTTAACCCTTTCTATGGATCCTTTCCATGTTCTGTTATCTTTAAGAAGAATCTTCTTTAGACACTATACTCCACCTCTAGCTAAAAATCAATATTGTTTTCAAACTCAAATAGATTCCTCACAACCAGGCCCCTGGGATTGCTCCCATTCCCTTAAATTTCCTTCACTCTGTACATCTGAAGGTCAAGCTCCAAGTTTAGTGTTTCTGGATTAGAGCAATGGCTGAGGCCCTGGAAATAATATCTACTTGGAAAGGTTTTCACTGAGGATACAGCTCAATGACAGGGTGTTTGCTGGCCATATCAATGGTCCTGGGTTAGTTATTTATGGTCAGACTTTGGAAACACAGTGCTTTTGCATTCATCCCAAGGCTAATAAGCAAAACTGAGGACATGAATACAGCCTATAAATAAATTCAGGTAGCTTCCCTACCCTACCAATTCTTTCTGTTTGTTTGCTTCATTCATTAGCTTGACACAAAAGAATAATCATTTCTTATTGCTTGGCTTGTCATGCCTGATTTATTGAGAAACATTTTTATATATTGGTTTCTATCATGGCCTTTATTGTATAACATATTCAATTATGTCCAGGAAAATTTAAAACAGGTTATTATTATTAATCCTACACAGATAACTGTATTGCTAGCAAAAGTGAGGAAAACTACCACAACATTTGCTTATGAATTCTGCTGGTTTAGTGAAAATCAGAGACTATTTGAAATGTTAACTGGACAAAGATGATACCAATGAACATGACAAACTGGATAAAGAAAAGTCCATGGGACTTCAACTCTACAAGTACTATAAGTAACTGAAGAAAGCTGGAGAAACTGGAAAGATGGCCTTCCCTGGTGCCCAATGAAGAGACTTGAAAATATACATAGTGTTGGCATTACCAGGCTATATTCAGAAATATGCATATGTACATGATTATTAAGAAAAGGGGCTGGAGTTTGAAGGAGAGCGAGAAAGGACATGAGAGGGCTTGGAAATAGTAAAGGGATGGAAGAAATGTACTAATAAGCTATATTAAAAATAAAATGAGTCACACTCTAAAAAATAAAGTAGAACACTTAGGGTTTCAAATTCATAGCCTATGAAATTAAGGATTAGAATTTAGAATTACTTTAAAACATAAAAGAAGCGAAGACTCCATACTTGTTTTCGCTCTTCTCCCTCTTTTCTCTCTCTCTCTCTCTCTCTCTCTCTCTCTCTCTCTCACACACACACACACACACACACACACACACACACACAATAACATTTCAAATAACCCAGAGCAATCATTTTTATCCAATTTGTTCATTTCGATACAATTCATTTTTTTCCCCACTGCATGTTGTTTGTTCCCTTGGTGAGTATTCTGCTTACATGAAGACTCTGGAGACCTCAATTCAACCACTGGAACAAACTCAAAGAAATATAAGGCAAGGGAGCCCTGAAATCCAATGCAACTCTATATTTAAAATATATCAGCCACCACCAGGAGTGTGTGTGTGTGTGTGTGTGTGTGTGTGTGTGTGTGTGATCTTTATCTTCCTCTCAGAAAGTATTCCTAGATATTGAAAACTTTTGCTCTGAGCTGATAGCAGGACTAGAAGCTTTAACATAAGCTCATAGTGGATGAAACAATTTGTTGCAGGTAATTTATTGTTATAACAAAAAATATTGAAGTGGAAGAGAGAACACTATTGGGCACACTAAATAATTCCTTGTAAGATTTTCTTTAATGTTTCTCCAGGACCTAAGATATATAGTCACCAAGAGCAATGAAGCCCTCCTCAGTCTTCCAGTTAATTCTGACTCTGAAAATCTAGAGCAGTAACATTTTACCTGCACAAAATTAGCTTTTGATTTAACAACTCCTCCCATGGGGCACTACTCTGCTATTGGCTATAACAATAATAAAGCAAAACAAAACCAAAACAAAGCCTGTGAGGACCTTTCTAGATGCTTCTTTCCACAAATGTGACTAAATACATGTTTTAACTTTATGGACTTCTTTGGGAAATCCTGAAGTTAGTGTTAAATGTTAAATAAATACAATGTTTTCTAACTAGAAGAGCAAACATTAAATAAGTTTTCAGACCCTTTTTGTCACATTGAGAGAATATTACCTATGTTTTGTAAATAATAAGCTGGTATCTGTTTGTTCAGTTTAATTTCTAATATTTTAAACAAGTACATACTACAATCATAGCACCTGCCATGAAGAATATGAAGGTATTATTTTAAATGAGTGGAATTTGATTTAAACAATTGAGAACTCAGGACTGCTCAATGTAAGGCAGAGACCCAAGGAACAGCCAGCACTTAGAAAGTTATGAAGAAGATGAAACAATTTAGTGTACCCTGTTAAAGAGCAAGGAACACTATAAAACAACTGCATCTCCACAGATGAAATATGTCCTAGACACATTAATATAAAATTTTGTAAGAAACCATTTTAGAATCCTTAAAAAATGCCCAACAGTGTTTATTAACCTGGTGAACATCAAAAAACATTTAAACACTTAATAATGTTTTCTGTTTCAAATTACATAAATCATGGCAATAGAATTTCATTCTTCTTAAATTTTCAACTGGCTGTATAAAATCAAGTCTTAAAAGGTAGGTATGCTGGTTCATTCCTGTAATCCTAGCTGCTAGGAGGCTGAGGCAGGAGGGTGTCTGAAAAACAACTGGTCTGTGCGGGGTATGTAGCAAATATTGGTTTTTAAAAAAATTTAGAAAACCAAGTTTTTTCCCTTACTATTTTCTTTTAAATCTTGTGATAAGTTCACATTTTTAATAAAAATAAAATTCCCCTTTTCTCTTGAAAGCAAAAGAAAATCATATTATTTTCAGACATAATTTACTTCACACACACTTTTGCTCCTACCAGGGGTTCAGTTGCTATTGACAACTCTAACACTGAACCAGGCCTGCCAGCTCCCACTGACCTGGGATGTAATCAGTAATTTTATTATAATTCATTTGACAGAGAAGGAAAATGCACACATACTTCACTTTTATAACACTGAAAAGTGACAAGGACATCAGCATCACACATCCAAGGCAGATCATTTTTTAAAACATTACACTAAGATTCAAAGTGGCATGTATTAATATTTATACATCCCACTAGGTAGTGGTGCACACCTGTAGTTCCAGCTACTCAGGAAGCTGAGACCTGAGGAGAGGATGAACACAGAGATTGAGTCCAGCTTGAGCAACTTAGTGAAAATCCTGTTTCCTAACAATAAACAAATAAATATATAAAAGCAAAACCACAAAGCCTTCTGGCCAAGATAGCTGTTCTTTCTTCAGAAAGTCATTTAGAGATCCAGAAATTATTGATTGATAAGATTTAATGCTATATTCAGGGTATAAAACTATGGAAGGATATTGGGTATCAAAATTCAAGCTAGTACATTTAAAAATATGATTTCTACTCATGAAGCAGTGTGTTAGACTTGGAATTTAATTTGCATTTGATGATCAAGGCAGTATAAAATTTTTCAGAATTTCAGTGGGGATAGTGTCAGCTAGTGTCAATACAAACACAAATCTAGTAGTCACATCAAGGAAAACCTACAGGTTGTTAATTGCTTGTTTTTTATTTTAATGAACAAACTAGGATATTACAATCATGGTGTGGAACTTTATGTTTTCATCTATACACATATCATGGAATGTTCACATAAATCCTTTTAACCCATCATGACATCACATACACTTATTAGTATGGTAAGAATACCTGCCCTATGACTTTAACCATTTCCAGTTATAATGCACATTTGTCACTGACTGATGTACAGTTGATTTCTTGACCTGGAATGTTATGTTTTGACTATCACCTCCCCATCCCTTTATCTCTGCCTCCAGTAGACACCATTTTACCTAGTTTCTATGGGTTCTGATATACCTCTGTTCTGGCTTGATTTTGTTCCTGCTCTGTTTTTGAATTTAAATGTTTTTTTTTTTAACTAATATAGCTTATCTAAGGAGTTCTTTTGGTTATGTGGTCTTGTATTTTTATGTAAAGGTATTTCTTAGCTCTGAGTGAAGAGAAAATTCTTTCAAAGGTAACACATGTAGGTATGAGAAGTTTGGCTTCTTTATATTCTACAAATGTGGAGAGATGAGATTTATATTAGTTTTCTTTTTTTGTATAAAGCAATTACAAAGGAGCTGCTTTAATTTATGAGATTTTAAAATCTAATTAGTACTAATGGAAGCAGGAAACATTTTATACTGATACAATAAATGAAGTTTTTTTAAAAATAAATTACAGATGTACTGGTAGATAACTTGCAGTCTCAGTTCTGGTACCTCAGTTCTGACAAACTAATAACAGAAGTACACTATTCTAGACCTCAAAGAGATGTGTGATTCATTTAAAGTAGACACAAGGAGGTAAACAGATACAAAATAAGAAAAAGGTTAATTTTCCATTATATATTGGGAAGGAGACAACAGATCTCAATCATCTTGTTAAGGATCAGGAAAATTATTAGGTTATGCCACACAATTATCTTTGCAGTCATTGTTACTTTTATTGAGGAATGCAATAATTTATATATTTTATATGAAGATAGGAACACAGAGCTCTAGAAAGGCAATGACTGGAAACAACCAGCACTGGACTAAAAAGAAGACTGAGGATAAAAGAAAGAGAGCATGGGCAGGAAGAGGGGAAGAGGAGAGAAGAGAGCTAGGTGAGAGGAACAGAGATAGGAGATCACAATCAGTTGACTTGGACATCTTAAGCATACCACCAAAACCCCTATGGTATAATTTTTAAAACCTAAAAACAAATTTATAACATCTGACTAATAGAATTCTACATGCCCTATGTTAAATATATTCCTGAGGTTACTAGACACTAAAGTTGGAAGTCAGAAAGGGCAAGGAAAGTTCAGAAGTTAGGAAAAAAGATCTGAGTGTAAGGATTTCCAAAGCTTGCATTCACCTGTAATGTAAGTGTTAACCATGCCCCTGGGTGTGGCGATGCAAACATGGGCCCACCCACCCTTTTAAAGAAAGGGCTCACACGAGTCCCCTCCCTCTTCTTCTCTCTCTGCTCCATTCTGCCCCTACCACTGCCTGCTGTTTTAATAAACTCTAGTGTGGTACTTCCTGTGTTGAGATTCCATTCATGCGCCATGTGCAAAAAACTAACATTGGTGCCATGCTCGGTGCCCCCCCCCCAGCCCTAAGCACACATAAGCGCTGGTGACCCCTGTTCAATCCTCCACCAGAAACAAAAGCACTCAGAAAAGCACTCCGGTGCTTGTTTCCGCTGTGAACGTGTAGGCCATTACTGTTGCTCATGCCCAGATCCACAGAGACCATCTAGGCCCTGTCCCAAGTGTTATAGACACCACTGGCCAGGCAGCTGCTGCCCTATATCAAAGGGTGGGGACACAGTAAGCTTGGACAAGGTGCATAATGTCCTGGGACTGGCCAAGGATGAGTGATGGTGCCCAAGCCCTCTTGGTCTGACAAACGCTATCACGCAGAGAGAGCCTCGGGTAGATATTGAAGTTTCTAGCCGGATCATTTCTTTCCTGTTGAACACTGGAGCTGCGTTCTCAGTTCTGCAGGAGGATTGGGATCTCTTTCTTTCAGGCCTTACAATTGTCGGGGTAGGAGGCAAATCCATGCGACCTTATCAGACACCGCAGCTTAATTGCATTTTTAGAGGAATTCCTATTACTCAGTCATTTTTAGTTATGCCAAGTTGTCCAACAGCTTTAATGGGAAGAGATTTCTTAGCAAAAGTGGGAGCTTTCATTTCATTTAGGGATCACATTTGCCTAAACCCAGCATCACCAGCTGCTCCAACTGTGGTTCCTCTGCTCCTTTTATTATCCAATCAGCCTGTAAGTTCTACTTTCCTGACAATCTCCTTCCTCCCCTCCTCTATCACCTGCGATTGCTTTTGTGGGATTTTGCAGATGACTCCCTCCCCAAACCATGCTCTGATTCATCCTGCCCACCTCCAGTTAACATTGGAGATCAAGTTTTACTTTCCTCTCCAAGCCACCGACCTTCTCCCCTCACTCCAAAGTGAACGGGTCCATATAGAGTAATTCTGACGACTCCTACAGCGGCTAAACTTGAAGGCTTCCCACATTAGATTCATTTGTCTAATCTTAAACCTTTTATCCCTGTAAGGAGCATAAAATGGAAGTCCAAGGGACAAGCTAGAGTAGGGCCGAGTGACGTCAGCAGTGTGTGGGTGTGAGTGATAAGGAAAGAAGGAAAATATTTGTACAGAAAAACAAGTTGTTTATGAGGAAAATATTTGTACAGAAAAACAAGTTGTTTATGAGGAAAATATTTGTTAGTAAAAACATGTTTGTAAAAAAAGAGATAAGCAGATGTAAGAAGGTTGTTTACTAAGCAGTATAAGTAGAGCGACCCAACCGACCACAAACGAGCTGGATTCGAGCTTCACGGAGGTGCACACTCAGAGACTCTGCTGAAGGCGCTGCTCCCCTCATCCTCAGAGGCGAACACTCAGAGACTCTGCGGTACCGGGGGAGACTTCTCCACCAAGACTCCCTCCGATCCTGGTCACGGACCATCGCAGTGCCAGAGAAGGACCGAGCTCCCATATCCAGGCCCGAGGAGGAACAAGGTTCTGAGCAAGAATGGCCCGAGCCAGCGATTGAGGCCCAACTGCATCTCCTCAATGGGTGCTGACCGACAGAACACGGATACGAGCGGCGGACAGGTCGTATGATTATATATTGTGTGAAATTATGGCATTGTGTGGAATTCTATTGAGCATTAGTAAATGGTATTGAACCGCCCTTGAGTGTCTGAGTCTTGTTGTCCTCTGCCTCCAACTGACCACCGGAGAGTACCCGGGATGTGCTCGCGACAATCCCCCCTCCTCAAAATAGCCAGACAAGAGACCCAAAATCTTAAAAACCAGCTCCAAGCTTCCTTTGCAGCTGGCCAGAGCAGAAGCCAAGATAGTAAACAAAGGGCCCCAGGCAGTCTGCTTGGAAGCCAAGGTAAACAAAAGGTCCTTCAACTCTGCAGTTGAAGCAGCCACTCCCTGAGGATGCATTGCAGGTAAGACAAAGACCATTCCCTCCCCCCCCCTTAGGAGTCCAGGTAGGCAAAATATGGGACACTTTAATCCTTTCCCTTTACCAGACCTAGCAAGGATCCACAGACCTTAACATGCAGGCAGCAGACAATAGAATAGAATCCCTTAACAGAAGAAAATAACCATTCACACAATGCAGCTAACTCAAGGTTTACTTCCAAGTTTCTTTCCTCCCTCCTTTCATCTTAGCTTGTTACTCCCAAAGCTCTATCACTGCAGACAATAGAATCCCTTAGCAAAAGAAAAGAACCATTCACACACCCAGCTAACTCAAGGTTTACTTCCAATCTCCTTTCCTCTTAGTCACTCCCAAAGCTCTATCACTAACCCATATTTTTTTTTCAGCTCCAGGAAACAAAACTTCATGGCCCTATGATCCAAATCCTTCAATTCTGCCAGCAACATGAGCTGAAGACCTCTCTGTCCTTGTGTCAGAAGGAAGTAGCAAAGACTACCACAACAGCCATGCTCACTATAAGACTTCTCCCTTGCCATAAATCCAGCTTTCTATATATATATCAAAGGGTGAAATGTAAAGATTTCCAAACCTTGCATCCACCTGGAATGTAACAGTGTCAATCATGCCCCTGGGTGTGGCGATGCAAACATGGCCCACCCACCCTTTTTAAAGAAAGGGCTCACACTAGTCCCCGCCCCTCTTCTTCTCTCTCTGCTCCCTTCTGCCCCTATCTCTGCCTGCTGCTTTAATAAACTCTCCTGTGGTACTCCCGGTGTTGAGATTCCATTCATGTGACACGTGCAAAAAACTAACACTGAGGACCTGGGCATTTATAGTGTAGCTAAAAAAAAAAGAAGAGATTGCTTATATAGTTGTCAGTGTCTTATGAAAGACACTGGAACAGAAGTCCTGGTAAAGCTGTACCCCTATCTTTCACCTGCAAAAAGTTATAGATAATAACTGCATGTCCTTTAAGCCAAGACTTTGGTAATACTGTCAGCATATAACTTATAAGGGATCTTAAAAGTAGGTTCTTCCAGCAGGGAAGACTGTTGTAGTTGGTATTCCCCATGAACACCTCAGTTTGTTAGACACCACCATCTGCAAGATCCACCCCATCTCTCAAACCCTCTCATCACCCTGTGACCTCAGCAGCTCCCTGAGACACAGATTTTGCCATCCCCTATTGGATCAAGAGCCCTTATTGATCAAGAGAGGCTCCCTGAAACACAGATTGCCCTAGCTCATATTGGATCAAGATCAGATCCCAGAGACAGAGAATCAATCAGCTCCAACTGGGCCAAGAGCCACTCCCAAAGATACCAAAAAAGTCAGCTCCTATTGAACCAAAAACAGCTCTCTGCAACACAAAGAATGCTAACTCCAACTGAACCAAAAGCTAAGATTGGACCAGGAGAGACTCCCTGAAACACAGACACATCCAGAGTAGACTGGAGCAAGAGCAGGCTATCTGAG
The DNA here is from genome assembly GCA_004025045.1 of Sigmodon hispidus. Classification (NCBI taxonomy): domain Eukaryota; kingdom Metazoa; phylum Chordata; class Mammalia; order Rodentia; family Cricetidae; genus Sigmodon; species Sigmodon hispidus. The sequence goes on from PVIH01007718.1 coordinate 13,961, forward strand.
ATACAGACAAATCCTAGACCAATCCAAGAAAGTGATGGGCAAACATTAGTGCAAGAATACATATAACAACATAAAGAATAATATGCACCACAGCAATCTAGTGGTTCTATAACAGCAAACACTGAATATTTCAATGTTGAAGAAACAGAAGGAAACAAACTTATAAATAACTTTATGAAGATGATAGAAGCCTTTAAAGAGAAATTAAAAACTCTTAAAAAGAGAAAAAAATTCAAACAAAAATGGCAAAAACCCCCAATAAATTATTTAAAGAAAATAAAAAAAATACCAAACAGGTGAAAAAACAATTCAAGACTTAAAAATTGAAATAAAAGCAATAAGACACAAATTATGGAAAAGCTGAAAATGGAAAGTCTGAGTAAAAAGCAAAAACTACAAATGTAAATATAACCAACAGAATGTAAGAGATGGAAGAGAAAATCTCTAGTGTGAAAGATTCAATAATGGAAATAAATGTACTAGTGAAAGAAAACACTAAAGCCTAAAGAGTCATAACATAAAATGTTCAGGAAATCTGGAATACCATTAAAAGAACAAATTTAAGAACATAGGAAGAAAGAGAATTCCACCTCAAAGGCACAGAAAATACATTCACCAAAATCATAGAAGAGAACTTTCTCAAGCTAAAGAAAGAAATGCCTATAAAGACACAAGAAGCTTACAGAGCAAAAATAGACTAGATCTCACCAAAAGTTTACTTGGCATGTAATAATCAACCCACTAAACATATAGAATAAAGAAATACTATTAAGAGTTGCAAAGAAAAAAGGCCAAGTGACTTCTAATGGCAAACTCATCAGAATAACACCCAACTTCTCAATGGAAAAAATGAAAGAAAAAAAATCTGGACAGATGTTATACAGGCACTAAGAGACCAGGGATGCCAGCCTAGACTTTATATCCAGCAAAACTCTCAATCATCATAAATAAAGTAAGCAAGATATTCCATGACAAAACCAGTTTTAAAAATACCTATCCACAAATTCAGCCTTACAAAAAGCACTAGAAGGAAAATTCTAACCTACAGAAACTAGATATACCCATGAAACCACAAGTAATAGATAATACCACAAAAAAAAATCACAAGGAGAAAAAACACACACCTAAAAGAACCCAATAACAGAAATTAACAATCACTGGTTATTAATATTCATTAATATCAATGGATTCAATTTAGCTATAAAAAGACACAGGCTAATATAATGAATACAAAAACAGAATCCATCCTTCTGATGCATACAAGAAACACACCTCAACTTCAAAGACAGACACTACCTCAGAGTAAAGGGTTGGGGAAAGACTTTCCAATCCAATGGACTTAAGGAACAGGCTGGTCATGCCAGAAGACAGGTGGCCAGGAGTTCAATCACCTGCTCAGGGTAGCCAGTCTTTTGTTCCTGGTGCTGCCCAAAGGAGTAAACAGCAAAACTGGCACTGCAGAGATAAAGGCTTGGTGGACTCCCCGGAGCCCGGGCTTGAATTCTGAAAGCCTGGGGAGCTGTACTGTGCTACTAAATGCCTGAACAAATTGCCTCATGAATATCTTTATCTGAGACCTATTTCTGCATGCTGTTTGCCTGCAGCTGAGCAGGGCTATGCTGCTCCTAGAATCTATGGACTGAAAATTCTGCTGGGGGAAAAAACAAGCTGCAACTCCAGGTCCCCAGACAGCCTCCAAGGATGTAGTGGTTCTGCTCTCATCATCAAATATAATTCCAGTTATAGCCAAGTGCAATCAGCCTTAGAATAACTCTTCCTGTGGACCAGTCTTCCAATCCAGATTAGCACAGACCCACCCCAGGGCAGTTGCTCTACCCATATAACTGTGCCTGCTTTAATCATATAGGAGGTAGTCTGTCTTTTTCTGTAGTAGTGAGGAGACAAACTTCTCTCTAATTCTAGTTGGTATCCTGAGGAACCTCAAGGAGAAGTCAGAAACTTATCCTACAGTTACACCAAATTCTTCTTTTACTATTTACTATGATAAAAGCTTTAGTTTTGATGTAGAAACATTCTCTGGTGAGAGAAAATTTCTCTCATCAAAGTACTTGTCTGGTGTTAAGAACCCAGTTCTCTCCAGCATTTCTCTGACTCTTTGGAGTTGAACTCTAAAATTTTTTTTATAAGTTTGGTCATTTGCAAGAGCTTGCCATGAGCTAGAGAGTTAGTCTAGGGCAATGCTGTCCCATAGTTCAGAAAAGCCTATTTGTGACAGCATGACTTAGAGTTGGTGTCATGAATCACAAATTCTAGTTTGTATTTAATAAAAAACTTAGAGCCAGAGATTGGGGGAAAAGCTGGAATATCAGAGAGAGGAAACAGACCACAGTCAAATCTCACCCAGTCAGCTTCTCAGGGTAAAAGCTATCCTTCAGCTTCTTTAACCTGGCTCCTTGTCATTTCTACAGAATAAATCTCTGTCTTCCTACACCTGTCTTAAATACCTTCTTTGACAAATTGTTTCATTTCCAGGTTCAATACTGCATCATATTCTACAGTTAAGATTAAAGGTGTGCAATACCACTTTTAGGCATATACCCTAAAGACACACATTCACACCCCAAAAGCATTAGCTCAACTATGTTCATAGCAGCATTATTCATAATAGCAAGAAGCTGGAAACAACCTAGATGCCCCTCAACTGAAGAATGGATTAACAAACTGTGGTATATCTACACAATGGAGTACTACTTAGCAGTAAGAAAAAATTATATCCTAAAATTTTCAGGCAAATGGATGGATTTGGAGAATATACTCCTGAGGGAGGTATCACAAACCCAGAAAGAGAAGCAGGGGATGTACTCACTCATTAGTGAACTTAAAAAAAAAAAAAAAGATGTCATTGTATACAAGAGCTCAAGGCTAGAACATAGCTAAATGACACAGTGTCTCACTTCTGCATTGATGGCCTCTGATAGGGGTATGGGTGAGGAAAGACTTGTTTTCTTTAAGGGTCTAGCCACAGGGAGTTTAATTATGCTCTAGTAAGTAAATGAGCAGCATGAATGGGCGTTTTTGTAAATGGGGAGATCATAAGAGTGGGTATGAATCTGAGAGGACTGATAACTGAGTTTGATGGGGTGCATGATATAAAATCAACAAATAATAAATATATATTAAGAAATATTACCCTATATGTGTGGACATGGCAAGTGCCCCTTAAGGGAGAAAATAAAAAAGTTTATTTGTGTCATTAAAAATATTTTAGATTCAGGTTAAAAAACCAACAACAAATGATTAAAGGTGTGAAGCACTACTACTTGGTAGTTAGGCCTTGAACTCACAGAAACACAGAAAGATCACTGTCTCTGGAGTTATGAGATTAAAGGCATAGGTTACCACTCTCAGTCTTTCCTATACTAGGATTAAAGGGGTGAGTTAACACTCTTTGACCCTCCTGTACTGACTGTGTATAGATCTGTTCTCTAATATTCCAGACTGGTTTTATTAAATATGAAATATATTGCCACAGCATCTTTACAGTAACTCTTAAGTTACTCTGCCCTCCCTGTAGTAAGAAGTTTTGGCCCTGGCCTTTCCTGCCTAGACCTAAGGTTCTGACCAACAGACCCACTGAAATACACAGATGCTTATGTTAGTTTTATGCTGATCAGCATAGGGCTCTGAAATATTGCTAGCTAGCTCTTGCTCTTAAACTAACATATCTTATTCAGCCATGTAGCTTGGTACCTTTTCTCAGAGAAGCATTTCAACTGCTTTTTTCTGTGTTTGATCATGGTGTCTCCATGGTATCATTCTGGCTTCTCTGTGGCATCTCTGCTCTGTTCTTCCTGTTCACAGAGTTTTCTTAGTCTGGTAGCCTCACTTATACATCCTGTCTGCCTTTGGCCAATCAACACCTTTATTAAACCAGTAGGCAGTACAATTATTTACAATGGAACAGAACACAATTCCACTATAGGCAGTGGTGGCACATGCTGTTAATCCCAGCACTTGGGAAGCAGAGACAGGAGGATCTCTATGAGTTCAAGACCAGCCTGGTCCACAGAGTAAGTTCCAGGACAACCAGGTTTGTTACACAGAAAACCTTTTCTCCAAAAATGAAATAAAAAAAAGGCTAAAAAAGATGGCTCTGTTTTTTGATATTCCACACTGATTTATTAAGTATATAACATATCACCACACCTCCATATTCTAGAAAAAGTTTATCTATGAAGGGTTTTGTTGTAGAATATTATTTTAAGATGTGTTACATTTGTTTACACTGTAGAACATTTAATGATGCAAGGATATTTTGCATTCTTTCATGTTGCATTTGTTTAACTCTGTGAAGCTGTGCTATAGTACCTGTTTAAAATACCCAATGATCTAATAAAGAACTGAATGTCAATATTAAGGCAGGAGAAGGAATAGGCAGGGCTGGGAAGCAGAGATTATATGAGTAGATAAATCTGGGATGAGGAGGAAGAAAGAATAAGAGAATAAGGAGGAGTCAGGGGCCAACCACCCAGCTACACAACCAGTAACAGAGTAAGAAACAAAGAACAATATAGAAAAATAGAGAAAGGTAAAAGCCCAGCAGCAAAAGAAAGATGGGATAATTTAAGTTAAGAGAAGATGACTAGAAACAAACCAAGATAAGGCCAGGCATTTATAATGAAGGGGGAAAAATCCCAGGCTGGTGTAGCTGTCCTAATATCTAACAAAATAGACTCCAAAATAAAACCAATCAAAAGAGATTAGAAAAGACATTACATATTTATCTCGGGAAAAATCTATCAAGATAAAGACTCAATCCTGAATGTTTATGTCCCCAATACAAGGGTAATATATGTAAAAGAAACACTAATAAAGGTTAAATCAGACATCAAAACCCACACACTAATAGTAGGGGATTTAAATATCCTACTCTCAGCAATGGATAGGTCTATTAGACAGAAACTTAACAAAGAAGTAATCTAACAGATATTATGACTGAAATGTACTTGACAGAAATATATGTAACATTATACCCAAGTGACAAAGAATATACCTTCTTCTCAGCACCTCATGGAACCTTCTCTAAAGTTGACCACATACTCAATAATCAAGCAAATTTGAATAGATACAAAGTAATGGGAACAACCTCTTGTATCCTATCAGACCACCATAGACTAAAGATAGAGTTCAGCAATAACAAAACCTACATAAAGCCTACAAATTTATAAAAACTGAACATCTCACAATTGAACAACTCTGGGCCAAGGAAGAAATAAAGAAATTAAAGACTTCCTAGAAGTCAATAAAAATGAATACACAACATACATAAATTTATGGAACACAATAAAAGCAGGGCTAAAAGGAAAGTTTATAGCACTAAGTACATACATAAAAACAAACAAACAAAAATCCAAAACCTTGTAGAAATCTGACACAAAAGACCTAATAGCACAACTGAAAACTCTAGAACATAAAGAAGCAAACTCACCCAGAAAGAGTAGTCAGCAGAATATAATCAAACTCAGGACTGAAATCAATAAAATTGAAGCAAAGAGAACAATACAAAGAATCAATGAAACAATGAGTTGGTTCTTTGAGAAAGTCAACAAGATAGACAAACCCTTATCCAAAGTAACTAAAAGGCAGAGAGAGAATACAACTAAAAAATGGATTAAAAAACTGTAGTACATTTACACAGTAAAGTGTGATTCAGCAGTAAAAAAAAAAAAAGTGACATCTTGAAATTTGTAGATAAACAGATAGAACTAGAAATTATCATTTTGAATGAGGTAACATAGACTCATGATATGTACTCACTCATAAGTGGATTTTAGATGTGATATTATGAATAATTCACAGGCTACAATTCACAACAGCAGAGTAGCTAGGTAACAAGGAGGAAACTAAGAAAGGCATCCATGGATTTCTGAGAAGGGAAAACAGGTAAGTTACTGTGGATATTTGTTAGATATTTAATAAATCCTGAAATATTAGATGCAGCACACAATCAAATTCTAGGCAGACAGCTCAGGAAATTCTTGATCCTTGAATACAAGAAGAAGCAGCCAGTCAATCACACACACCTTTAATCCCAGCACAGGGAAAGCTGGGAGTGGTGACCTACACCATTAATCCCATAACTCCAGAGACAGAACTTCTTCTGTTTCTATAAATTCAAGGCTACATGTATTTAATCCTAACATGGATGGGATAGGGTATATAAGGGCTCTTAGAAACCCAGCAAAAACAGAGGGGACTGGCAGAAGCGACAGGCAGAAGAGCCCAGGAGTGAGACTGAGGAAGTTTGAAGACAGGTGGTGCTTCCTCTCTCTGATATTTCAGCCTTCCCCCAATATTTGGCTCTGAGTCTCATTTTATATGACCTAAGTTTGTGCAACTATAAGCTATCCTAAGAAATTTGGGAACATAGGAGGAAGGGGGAAAGGAGAACTGGGAAGAGAACATGAGGGAATGGGATGATAGAGTTGGGGGAGGGACAGAGAGGAGGAACAATGAAATAGCTATCTTAATAGCAGGAGCTATTGTGGGATTAGAGAGAAACCTGGTGCTAGAGAAATACCCAAGAACTCACAAACATGACTCCAGCCAAAACTCCAAGCAGTAACGGAGAGAGTGCCTAAATTGGATCTCTCCCACAATCAAACTAATTACCACTCTAATTGTCATTATAGAACCTTGCTCATTAGACTGTGGCTGATGCATTACTTTGGCTCCATTATAATGACCATTGTTTAGTGCAACATTGTCAAAGTTAGATGTTTATCATATGTGTGCAAATATACAGAATCTGCTGATAAAACATAGACTGGATAACAATCATATTTCTTTCACCCAAGTTTGTCAACATATGCTCCTTTGTTTTTATCCTTAACAAAGACACATGTAAATCTGTAATTCACTTCTTTTCTAAATAAATAAGATATAGTAAATATTTGTTATTTAAAGGGATTCTTCAGCAAATCCTTAAAGCAAACGTCACTCTTAACACAGGATGCCTTTTGCATATCTGTTCTCTTTCGTGCCTTGACATATTTTTGTATTAATTTTCTGTAAAGCAGAGATCCTCCATATTGACTCTTGTCAAATTATGTATTTGAACCCCTCCCTCTATCTACCAGCTGCTTAGTGTACATGAGCACTTCAGATTTTCATCTCCCAGAGGAGGATGAAATATCTCTCATGCCACTTCAGTGAGTTTTGACACAAAGACCATGCAAGGACTGAAGATATAGCATTTGAATGAAAGCAAAACTTTTGCAGTCTCCTTTTCAAGTTGAAAGGTAGAATTCATTCATGTTTCTGTTGCTCCAAACTCATAAAAATGCCAAGAAAATTAAACAGTTCCATAGCAGTGTGATACTTGGTTTTGATTTTTTCTTTGACGTATAGTGACCAGGTCTATTGAGGATCTGCAGCTTTTAAGAACGGTGTATTGAGAATACACTTTATCATCACAGAAAGAGCTTACGAATGACTGGCCATTGATGGGCAGTTGTGCTAACACAGCATCCCTGATGTCGTTCCATGCTCACTCCCTCCTGTACTCTGTATTGGTAGAAAGAGGATAGAGGATACCAATCACAGAAAACCTTCTTTTCATATTCTATTTCTTTCTTGAGTGCTGCACTGTAGTGTAAATACTTGACATGTGTATTATCTGTATAAAAGAGTCAATAAACATTTAAGAATTGGGAATGCAAAGAAAAATGTTAACTCTGAAATGTATTCAGTGATTGAAGCTGGAATTGACAAATGTCAATGGTAATTTAACTGCTAAGCATTTTAGAGTCTTCCCCCTTTTTGACCACAGGGTCTCACATAGCCCAAACAAACCTGAAACTGATGGTGTGTGGCAAAGAGTGACCTTGAACTTCATACCCCATTGCTGCCTTATCTGTTTTTGCAGTGCTAAGAATCTGATCCATATCAAGGTTTCAGGCTTCTAGGCAAGCCCTCTACCAACTGAGGTAAATCCCTATCCCTCTTCCAGAGCTTTAACACAGGAGCCACATCTACAGGGGTACAGGGAAGGGGATGAAGTCCAAATTCCAGACTCACTAAGGGAAGAAAGTGATGGTTTCTTTTCCTAAATAGGCATGCCCATTGCCACACCAAAATCAGAGTTGCTATTGTTCGCTTTGTTTCTTGCTCTATATTTTCAGTTTACAAACTTGACTAAAGTGCTTTAGAATTTAAATTTTATGTGTTAAAAGGGAACAATTGTCTTTTAATTACTACAAAAGTAGATTGCTGTTTCAAAAAGGAGTTTCAAAGCTATTTGTCTGTTGACTTCTCAACTAGGGAACTCTATTCTGTGGTTTGGAAAAGTGTCTCTTAAATACCAAGGTATCAAGCATTTGGTCATTATGGTTTTGTGAGATGAAGTTCTAATAGGTCAGGACTAAGGGGAGGTCAGATCTTTGGGGATATGTCATTAAAAGGGGAAGCCACTGCTTTCCTATTCTTTCTCTTTGAAGTTTCAGGCACCTTGAGCCTTACTATGCTATGCTGTGCTCCTCATCACAAGCCTGAAGAAATTAGACCAAATGAACGTGCACCAGAAACTCCAAGACTGTGAAACAAAGCAAACTTTCTTCCTTTTACTTGTATTTGATGGAACTTAATCTTGATGGAAAGGAAAAGCACCACATATTTGACTGGGAAGAATGGAGGACCTCTGCGTTCATAGAAACTCCTAGAATAAGACAGCACAGAGAGGGCAAGAAAAGAATAAATCAGAACTCATCACCAGTGTATGGAGGGATGGAAATGAAATACATGCTTTTATATATTGCAAAGCACTTCACCAATCAATTACTGCTGCTTTGACACCACATCTCATCTTTATGTGAAGAAATGGTCTGGGGATGGCTACCTGCTCAATAGGAGTTTCCTGCTAACCAAACAAATGCTATGATTTTTCATTCTAAGTAACCCCATTCATCATCCTATAAAGATTATCTAATTGGAAGAGTTTTCTTTTTCCTTTTCCTTTTTCAAATTTATGTAGAAACTCTTTCATAGTCAGATCTCTGATGTTCAATGTCATACAAATTGAAACAACATAAATGTGGGTGTGTAGAGCTTTCAATGAAAAAATAAATTTATCAGAGTGTGATAACATTTTCTTCTGCAACTACCTACCTGGCCAACTTTTCTACCTTCCAGATTCTTGCTTGGATATCATATCTGTCCCCCACTTCCTGCAGGAACTTGACATGTACTTCATTCCTCTGGACTAAAGTTGCGGTTTATAGTTTTGTGTTATAGTATACTTACAACATTGCAACTAATTTTTTTTTAAAGTTTGAAGCCTTTGAGGTAAGATCCATCACATTTATTCCAATAACAGGAAAAATAGCTGGTTCTGTTTAGAGTACATGCTTATAATCCCACACATGGGGAAAAGAGGCAGGAAGATTTTCACAGGTTTGAATACAGTCTTGTCTACACAGCAAGCTCTAGAAAGCTAGAGCTATGTGGTAAAACTATATCTCAAGACAACAACAAAAATGGCTTGTGCTATTAGATACCAGGAATTTTTGCTAAACAATTGGGCACAGAAGAGTTTACAAAGCATTCTACGAGTGAAAGCTGTAGTGAGATTTGTTCAATTTTTGTCTGGTGTCCTGTGAGTTGGGATGTCAGTACTCACTTCCTGGATATTTGTAATTTTGGATCACAAGTCATATGATTCAAATCAAGTTTATTATAACAATAAAGTTAGTTGCTGGAGAGGAATTCACTGTCTTTGCCTGGTAATCCAGCCTACTGATAGGAAACTCAGAGTGTTTGAGAGTTTGATTCTTTGAGAACTTCCCAGGAGTTGCAGAAGCTGGCAATTCTATTTGAGAGTTTATAAAAAAAAATAGTAGACAATCCTATGTCTGATATTGGTTGTGTCTAATGAAGACATTAAAAAAATTACTTGTGACATTTACAACCTTCAAAGAATTTTATCCATGGTAAGTGTTGCACTAAAAATCAGATATGTAGGAGTTGTTGGATGAATGTCCTACTCATTTGCAGAGAACAATAATTTCTCTGTTCCTCTCTCTTTTCTTCCCCCTTCCCTCCCTCTCATCTTTTTCCCTCCATTCACTGACATATTAGCAGAATACTCACCTATGTAAGTACATATATATGCATCTGCAAGCAATTTAATTATTGCAAATTGTATTAATCACCATGAAGAGGTTCTTTGCCCTTGGTATCCAAGGTGAATCTTGGAATCTTTATTGTAATTAAGGGCCTGAAATGATTTTGATGGGGGACCCTAGGACCATAATTTGTAAACACAGCCTAGTTGATCTAGCTGTGTCTTAATTTGTGTTTTCTTCACTGCTACATTCTTAGTGAATATAACATTAAAGCATATTATTATATTCATTAGTATTAATATGCTACCAAGGCAGGCAAGTGTAGGAGAGACTGTGGAAACTCTTTCATTGTCAGATCTCTGATGTTCAATGTCACACAAATTGAAACAACATAAATGTGGGTGTCTAGATCTTTCAATGAAAAAATAAATTTATCAGAGTGTGGTAACATTTTCTTTAGTAACTGCTGCCTACATGGCCAACTTTTCTACCTTCCAGATTCTTGCTTGGATATCATATCTGTCCCCCACTTCCTGCAGGAACTTGACGTGTACTTCATTCCTCTGGACTAAAGTTACGGTTTATAGTTCTGTGTTATAGTATACTTACAACATTACAACTAATTTTTAAAGTTTGAAGCCTTTGAGGTAAGATCCATCACATTTATTCCAATAATAGGAAAAATAGCTGGTTCTGGTTAGAGTACATGCTTATTTTCCCATGTGTGGAAGCTCCCACTTGGTTTTGGACATCTGCCTCTTGTGATAATACTCTTGGTAGCCTTGTTCCTTTTCCTGCATGAACTATGCACACAAACCCCTCTCCAAACAATGCACCTAGCAACTTTGGAACTTTGTATCAGGCTACACATACTGCAATCTCTGAACAATAACAATAGGTTTCCCTGTTCTCAGTAGCAACACAATTTAGATGTTTCCATTCAAATATATTCCCATTATATTTGGGTATGAGGAATAGAGGGAAAGATCTAACTGGAATTGGTTTGGGGTGCATTTGCAAGAAGGTAAAAAAGTTTTCACTAGTAAACCTGTAAGGAGACTTTCCTAGTTACTCTCTTTTGTTCATGCATAACTGAGTGTGCATATGATTAATATATGATGCATTATAGAAAGGGACATGTGTAATACAAAAAATAAATGCATGACCTAATATATCATTTTAAATAAAAAACTGTCCATGCCATACTCTTTAATAATCAAACTCTTCATGAATCCCATTGTTAAAAGCCCTAAACAGTTAGTTGGGGACCAGTATGGCTTTCTGTCAGTCCTGACAGTGTGTTCTTCTCTAATCTGCAATACTGTGTCACTTTGAATGAAGTCATCTTATTCTTCTGCAGATGCTTGAGAGTTCTGATTTTCAGTTCTTTGGACAAAAGGCCAGGAGCCTGGAACCCCTGGCTCTGGCTCCCACCACTGGCAGCTATTACAACACACATGATAATGTATGATGCAACTAAACAGAAGGAAATGTTTACATTTCTGTAGTCATTTTCTCTTTCGGGTTAACTTAATTAAGGCATTAGCATCTGCAAACTGAGTGATTTCTCTATCAGATTCTGATGTACTGGCAGACCAGGAGCAAGATGAATGAAGCAGTCAAAAGTCTTAACATAGCTATTTTTTATGCTTCCACAGAACAGGGAAAAAAAAACAACAAAGAAAAAGATTCCAAGTGACAGAGTTGTTGGAAGATTGTAAGTTCTTGCTCTTAGTTATTAGTTTTGGGACACAACTGAACAACAATAAGCAATGTTTGGAATGAATTAGTAAAAGAGGCTTCTTTATTATTTAAGTCTGATCTAGATGATAAATGAATAAATGGAAAGCCTTGGTGATTTACTTAAGAATTTAAAAAAAAATAATGCATTTCTCATGCATCGTTAGAACATGCAAAATTTGGAAGTTCTATTAGTAAAACCAAAGAAGAATCAAATATTAGAATTTGAAATCCTCACCCCCACCCCCTACAGGAGATAGTGCTTAGAATATAAGGTCCCAGCCTTAGGAATTGTTTTCAAAGCTATGGACTCTTTAGGAGTTACTTGAATGGTAGAAGTAGGTCACTCAGAGTCAGCCTTCAAAAAGTACCAGCTTGATTTCTAATTTCATCTTCTCTTCCTTCTGGTCCCCATTATGTGAAGTTTCTGACTGTGCATACTCTTGCTGTCACAGATGGAGCCATTGCACATTGCCTATCCTGCTGTTGATATACGAATACTTGTGTATTCTTTGATAGTGAGAAGGTCATTCTGTCCTTGTGTTGTGTTTAGTCTGAGTAACAAGGGTGTTAGAAACTCAATGGGCACCAATTTATCCTAAGCCACTGACTTTCAGGTTCTTCTCTTGTGAATTTCAAGAAGGAAATTGATGGATCATAACAGGGTTAGTTTTAGAAAGAAGTATCTTATTATGGGAATGAAGGAGAGAGAGAGAGAGAGAGAGAGAGAGAGAGAGAGAGAGAGAGAGAGAGAGAGAGAGAGAGAGAGAGGAGTACTAAGCTAAGAAGGGTGCTATCGAAGCTCACTGCCTTGGAGTTGATATTAGGGTCTCCTGACTCTGCCCTCTCTCCCCTTTACCTATGCTCAGATTTCCTGCCTACTTCTAAGATGGCTTGCCATAGGCCAAAACAGTTCCTTTACTATCCAATGATAATTCAGAGGTTACAGAAAGACATCCCACATCACTATCTTCTATTGTCATGATGACAGTAAACTGAAATCCCTGAGAACACTGAGCAGAATAAACTCCCCATCCTCTTAGTTGTTTCTGTCAGGTGTTTGGTCTCAATGAAGTGAAAGTAACCAATACAGTTCCCTGCAAAGGGATGCTCAACCCAATGGTCTTTCTCCCACTGCCCCTTTCCAGTTGCACCAATTCCCTACTGTGAGCCAATGATGCACACTCTAATATAGATTATACCTGAAGCTAGCCTGAGTGTATCATGATGAAGGGAGAGACAGGGCAAAGATAACACACAGAGACAATCCACAGACCTCTTAAACACATAGCAAATCATGGATGGTGAAGAGGAAGAAAGAATAACTGTAGATATATGTCTGTATTTTTTATGTTTTTTTAAAATTATTTTGCCTTTGAACCATCAAGTTTGGATTTCAAGGGGATGCTCAAGCAGATTATCTTGGAGATAATAAATTTATTCAGCGACATTAATGCCAGGAAAAGACTACATGATGTGGCTCTGAGATCAGACCCATGTAGCCTGATCTCTTCTTTACTGTATCTTTTTTGCCTACATAAAAAGTTTAGGCTAATATACATAATAATGCATTTCACTATAGCCTCTTCATAAGTGTCCTCACACTTTGTTCTCAGTGGCCTGCCTCTGGCTTCCTCTTCCTGCTTTCTTTCCCTCTCTCTGCTCTTACATATATTCCATTATCACTTTGTTTTTCTCCTCCTGCCCTAGAAATCTCTTCCTTCCATTTTATCTCCTTTCAAGCTTCATGACATACCTAAGCACACATGTAGATACATAATTCATGTATATGTGTATAAGTGTGTGTGTATATATATATATATATACAATTTTACATATCATTTTCTTGTATAAGAGCAAACAGGCAGTATCAATTTTCTGTATCTCACTTATTTTACTTATCCTAGTATTCCTAGTTCCACCCATTTACCTGAGAATCTCATAATTTCCTTTCCTATGATTACATAGAGTTCCATTGTGTGTATGTACCATAGATATTTTTCACTTCTTTCTTGATGGAGATGAAGGCTAGTTCCATTCCCTGATTATTGTGCATATGCAGCCATGAACATGGATGTGCCAGTATCTCTGGTATATTTTGATTTAACGTCTTTCAGATTTATAACTGAATGGTATAGCAATGGAATAAGTAGTTCTGTTTTAAGTTTTGGGGACACTTCCATACTGGTTTGCATAATTCCTACACAAGGTTATATTTTCACTACCAGAAGAGATTGTCACAGTTTACTTCCTTGCTTATGACAATTGGAGTGAGATGGAATAAAAAAATAAGTTTAAATTTGTACTTTCATGAAGGCTAAGGTTGCTGAGTACTTTTAAAATAAAAAATTTAAAGATATATTATTTATTATTTGTTTATTTGTGTGTGTGTGTGTGTGTGTGTGTGTGTGTGTGTGTGTGTGTGTGCCTTTGAGTGCACATGCCCATAGGGCCAGAGGCATAGGACTCCCTGGAGCTAGAGATCCGGGCACTTATGAATCACCTAGCATGTTCACTGAGAGCCAATCTCAGGCATACTGCAAGAGCTCTTAAATGCTGGTCCACTCCCTGCCCCAAATGTGTTTAACACTTTATAAAGCATGCAATGATTACTTGTATTTCTTCCTTTGATAACTGTCTGTTTGTTTGTTAGACAATTTATGGGTTGAATGATTTGTCTTGTTACCATCGAACAGTCCTTTTTTAATCCTGGACACTAATGTCCTTTCTGCTGTGCAGCTCGTGAAGATACTTCCCCATGACGCTGACAGTGTCTGCCCCTCTCCTGATAAATTTTCTTTTGTTGTGCACAAGGCTATACATTTATGTAATATGGTTTCTTCATTCCTGGAGTTATTTCCTGTGCTACTGGAGTCCATTGAAAGAGAATTCTTGCCTGTGCCTACATCTTGACATGTTCTATTTCTTCCATAGCAGTTTTCGGACCGGACAGGAAACTCTGTGGTCCACTTTGAATTGATTTGTGTGTTTATGCAGAATGGGAGACATAGTCTCGTTCAATTCTTCATAAGTGCAAATCCCCTTTTGGCACCACCCTTTGTGTACAGCTTGTTTCTTCTTTAGTGTATGTATGTCTATGATCCTTTGTCAAAAAGTAGGTGGCTGCTTCCAGTTGTGTGGTTTACTTCTGGGTCCTGTGTTACATGCCGCTGGCCAAAATGCCTGCATTGTCTTTTTGCTGTTACCATGCTGTTTACATTGGTATGGACTGTCGAATAATTTTTAGATGAGGTATTGTACCTCCAGCATTGTTCTTTCTGTGTCAGTTCACTTTGGCTATCTAAGGTCTTCTGTGATTTCATATAAACTTTAGGATTACTTTTTCTAGTTCTGAGGAATGTCATTGAGAGTTTTGAGGGGAAGTTGTATCTACAGATTGGGTTGGTAATGTTGGCCTTTCACACCTCTAATCCTGCCAATCCATAAGCATGAAAGATCTACAATTTAAAATGTCCTTTTTGGTTTCCTTCTTCAGTATTTTAGGGTTTTCATTGTGGAAGCCTGTTACCTTCTCAGTTAGGTTTATTCTAAGGTATTCTATTTCTTTTTTTGTGGGGAACCTTGAATAAATGGGAAATTTTTTTCTTAAGCAATTTTGTTACTGATGTGTAGAGAAACTAATGGTTATTGTGTATTGATTTTTGTATTCTGCCACTTTGCTAAAAGTGTTTACCAGACCTAAGGTGTTTCTGGTGGAGTCCTTCAGGTTTTTACTAAAGACCATTTCGTGCAAATAGGTATAATTTGACTTCTTGTTTAAATTCCTTTTATTCCTTCTATGCTATTGCTCTGGCTAAGACTTTCAGTGCTATATTTAATAAGAGTGGAGAAAATAAAAAACCATTGTCTCCTTCTATATTTTAGAAGAAATGCTCTCAGTTTTTTGCCATCTAGTCCAATGGTGTCTATTGGCTTCTCACATATGGCCTCTGTTATGCTGTGGCATGTTACTTTTCTCCATAGTGTCTATGGGACGGCTACGATGAATCTTTCCTACAGCTTTTGAGAGGAATATGTGATTTCTGACTTTAAGTTTACTTATGTGCTGCATTAAATTTATTGATTATGTGTTTTACACCATCCTTGTATCACTGGAATGAAGTCTCTTGGTCCTGGGGTTTGCTCATCTTTTGTGTTAATGAATTCAATATTCTAGGTTTTTATTGAAAAAAAATTCCACTGTTTTCTTCATGGAAACTGACCTATTGTTTCTTTTCTTTGTTGTACTTATCCTCTTTAGGTATCAGAGTAGAGCTGGCTTCATAGAAGAAATTCATTAGTGTTACCTCACTTTCTGTTTTACGCAACATTTTGAGGAATGTTGATATTAGCTATTCTTTAAAGACTTGGTAGGATTTGGCAGTGAATCTATCTAGTCTTGGCCATTGTGGGTTGAGAGACGTTTTATGATTGCTTCACTGTCTCTGAGTGATAGAGATATATTTAAACTGTTTGCCTCTTCTTGATTTAATTTTGGTGGGTCAGATATATCTAGGAATTTATCTATGTCTTCTAGATTTTTCACTTTAGCAGAGAATATAATATTTCAAGGTAAATGTAACTTTTGATAATAAGTTAAGTGTGGGTTAGGGTTAGAGACGAGCTAATTCTTCATACTTCGAAACACACATAAAGATCAACTCTCACTTCCTTTTCTGCAAAACTTATTCACATATTAATGCTTTTCAATCATAACCATCACTATATCCTGAGTTCTCTAAAGATATAACTTAATCAGAAGGCAGGTAGTATGAGTTAATGTTGATTTTTCCACATTGTGCTTCAGCAGATACATGCTAGGAAGTGGTAGGCTGCAAGTGTTCAGTGCAGCTCTGCTTTCTTTTCAAATGTCAAATATTACATAAACACTCATGTGAAGTTGCTGAGTTTGGAATTTTCTGAATGCCTTTGTTCTACACATTTGATGGCATAGATTAAAAGTAAGCATTGAGCACTATGAACATGTACAGACAGCTGTTTTGGCAATGGAATCAAACAAAATGCTCTGCTTCATTTATGATGAAAATACTTGCTTTTAAAAATTTTTAAACAATACTTCCCTGATATAAAGCATTAGACACACTCTTCTTTCTGGTCTAGGTAAGCCTAATGACTTCATGGGCTTTTAGTGTCAGGTGCCCTTTCTAATATGAATATATACCTCTAATTATATAGTTGACTCAGAAAGATTAAATGACTTTTGTATATCACAAGCTGTTTGTCCTCCAAGATTGAAATCTATGCATAGCTCAATAAGTCAGTGAAAGAGCACAAAATTTCCATTCATCCTGACTGATGCTACTCAGTGAAAGCAGCATTGAGAAGGTCCCAATTATACATGGGACTTGGCAATCAAGAGCCCCATTCTATTCTTTAACCAGGGAGAATATTTAAGAAAATCAATATTGGAGTACAATATGAGAATTTCAGGTATTATGATTTTTCCCTCTTACTGGCCCTGTTTAATTAGTCAAATGAATTGTATCTAAAATATAATGAAAAACAAAGAGGTATACTGACATGTCTCAGGCTTTTACCAGTTCCTTTCCTCTCTGGACACACATATTCTTCCATTCAGAAGTATATATTGCATTTCCTCTTCCTTCTTATAATGGCTGGCATTAGAGACAAGATTCATCAATAAATGGGCACGAGAAGAGGTCATCTGGTACCTGGGAGCTTTAAAGACACCTGAAGTTTCTTTTTGGGCCTTTTGAGAACTCTCCCATTGAAGGCTCTCTCCTTGAGAAACCAAAGGCCATGTGACTCTGACTACTGTGACACAGACAGAGAGAGGTGGGGGGAGTGAGTAATGTAGTCACTCCCCAACTCCTTCAGTCAACCCCAGCCAGGTCCAGTCCCTGAGGGAAACTGCCATCAAAGAGAACTAACTCCACAGGCTCCTTTCTCTATCTGCTGCCACTCAAATGGAGATGAAGCATCCAGCTCTAGCCTCCCTGGTTTTCTGACCCATGACAAGCAACAGAAAGTAATTGTCACTGAACCTAAAAGACATTGCCAGAGAAGAAAGCAAGCAGAGTAGAGTGGCCATGTACTCTCTCAGCTTATCATGAATGTAATTGCGGGAGCCCCAGAATTTGTTGACTTGCCAAGGGAAGACAATTAGTTTAGCTTATTATTTACTACTGGTTAGAACCTAGTCTCCATGAGGTTTCACTCAAATTTACAGACAAGATTAAATTTGATTAGTGCCACACATGGATGCAAATGATTTCAGACTGGTTGAAAACATAAACTTGCAACAGCAGGAAATTATCTGATTTCCCATGCTATGTATCAGTTTTATCTTGAATTCTTCCTTTCACTGACTGTACTGCTGCCACCTTCTATTAGCTTTAAAATTTGAAATATACTTGCTATATAATACATATTATGTTAATAAGTGCCTACACTATTGAAAATTGTGTAATTAATTGTTTCTCATGGTGGTGATTTCTTTCCCTCCTATCCCACACAGGTCAGTGAAGTGCACTGGAGGTAGATGTTTCCAAGTGGAAATGGAATCAAAATGCTTTGTAGAGCTTCTACCTAGAAATATATAGAATATGTTTATCTCCCTCAGAAAGCATTTCTCTGGTCTTCTCACATACAACATGCATTAGAAAAACAAACAAATAAACAAAACTCTCCATTTGTGAATGGGGCTGTCAAATCTGTTGTGTCATAGACTATGAGGAATGAGGAATCTCTATTGGTTTATGTTTGTCGTTATTCAAAAGTCTGATAATACTGTTTGGAATCTAAATACCCTCCAATGTCTATATGCTGAGGACACATTGTCCTTTGTGGTAACTGGGAGATATTTGGATCTCTAGGGGATGTGTCCTAGTGGGAAAAAGTTAAGGCTTGAAAGACAGGGTCTTGAAGGTCTTATCGGCTCCTGGCCACTCTTTTCTCTTTATTTAGGCTTAGAGCCACCATAATTGGATAGCACTGCTTAATCATGTGCTCCTCCCCTGATATTCTGCCTGACAACAGACTCACAGCAATTCAGCCAATCAACATGGAATGAAACTTCAGAAACTAGAAGCTCAAATAATTACTTCCCCTTTTAGATGGTTTATCTGGTAAAGTTTTACAGCCAGAGAAAGCTAACTGGCCAAAGATATTGTGATGGCTATTCTTGGTTGTCAGCTTGAATACATCTAGAATTAACAAAACTCAAGTGGCTGGCTGGAAACACCTGTAGTGAAATTTATTTATCTATTTATTTATTGATCATCTATTTGTTTATTTGGGCTCTTTTAAGACAGGGTTTTTCTGTTTAACAATTCTGGAGAGATTTTTGTCATAATTAAATTATTTGAAGTGAGAGAATCTACTTTTAATCTTGACCTTATAAGGTGGGAAAGTAAACCTTTAATCTAGATCTTTTGAGGCGGGAAGATCCAACTTTAATATACACCTTGTGCAGACACCTCATTTAAATGACAAGGAAGAAGGAAGCTTGTTCCTTTCACCTGCTGTTATCACACTCATTGGCAAGTTTATTCCTTCAATGGCATTAGAACTTACTTACCTGAAATTCTGACATATACTGGAGTCCAGCTAAGACATTCAATCTAATTGTGAATTGAACAACTACTGGATTCTTAGAGTTTCTAAGACAGCCATTTTGAACTACCTATAAGCCATAAGTCAATCCAAATCATCCCCTTGATAGATATAGGAAGACCCATTCTCTAAGTTCTGTTTCTCTAGAGAACTCTGACTAATACACATATATACCCTTAGTGAAACTTGAGACATTTGACACCATGACCAGCTTTCTGAAGACCTTGCATAATATAGTTTCTTCAATGAACACTAAGTGACAATTTGTTTATAGAACCTGTAGTCAATGAAATGATTGTGTGAGTTTTTTTTTTCATGATTCAGAAAATTTTATTTGCTTCAAGTTTAGTATTTTACATAACCTGCAATATTTACAGTATCAAAGTATGTCTTGATGAACACTGAACATTATGTAATACAATATAAATAGAACAAATGGAAGTGAATGCTGAGACATAATTTTCAAGTTTTCCAACAATTTAAGAGTATTAATGATATGGGGGGGAAAGGGGGTTGGGATTGTTTTAAAGTTAAAAACCGGCTCGGTGAGCTCTACTTCTGGGTCTCAGGTGAGAAGACAATGAGGTCACCACCAAAGGAGACCTGTCTGACATGATAGTGCTGACTGGTCTCCACCTGTGTGCAGGGACTGACACTGCTTAGGGCTGGCTGGTCTACGGCACTTGAATCTTGTTCTCCATGACTCGAAGTGTCCTCTACTCTGCTGGACCTGCTTTCAAGAATAGCTGAAAACAATGTCTTTTCAACACTTTCACTTTTGTTGCTCTGAGGATCAGGATTCTTCAGTGAAATCCTCCGTCTCAGGTCCCTTGCAGCCCCACTCTCAGGCACAACTCTGCTGGCAGACATAGGTGGTCCAAATCTCTGAGAACGACGTTCAGAAGAAACTGAAAATGATTTAACAGGACTCTCAATTCTGAAAACCCAGCATCGAACACTATTTTGTTGACTTCCTTTGGTGTTTCTGCAGCTGTCTCGTGCGCATGCTCTTCCTCCTTCAGTCTCTCTTTCATTGCATTCTTTATGGTAGCTAGGCGATGTCTAGCAGCCATTCTTCCATCATCATCCTGCTTTGCTTTGCTTGTTTTAGCAAGCACAACTTTTCAGGAGGACTTTTTTGCTTGGATTATGACTGTTTTTCCATCCAGCTTCCTCAAGCTTGATCAGGTTGTTGAATTTTTGCTTTATATCATCTACCTGAAGATGAACCATATCCCCAAATCCATCCAGATCTGAACAGGTGGTCTCCTTTTCACCACGTTATCCACCAGTCCTTCAAACTGTTTGAATCTTTCCATAATAAGGAGTCTTGTTTGACCAACTGCTGTGTCAGTAAGATCTTGAGCATCATCAGGGATGTCCAGTTCCAGCTTCTTTTCCCACTCTAGGCAGTATGAGGTTAATTTGCCAGTTTCTGACTGGAGGATTTTTCTGAAGTATGGCACATGGTGCTGTGGCTGAGACACCTGACCGTCACCTACTTCAAGTGATGTGACTCCTTCCACTGACGGGCCACTGGAATTTGTAGTAGACACTTCCTTTTGGTGTAAGCCATGTTCTTCATTACAGACTGCTGGAGAATCCACAGCCCTCTGTAATTTATTTGGTTCTGGCTGCACAGTGCTGGTAGAGCAAGTTACAGATTTCTGTGCCAAGATTTCATCTGCTGCATCTTGACTTGTAGTGACTTCTGGCTTTGAAGAGTTCCAGTCACAACTGGGTGTCAAAAAAGTGCTGTCACTGCTATGACCTGTGAGTGGCACTTGATAGGGCTTCAGACTACTCGGTGGCTGAAATACACAATGCAGAGGTGCAAAGGAAACCCTTCCTTTTGCTTTTGCAGGAACTGGCTTAGGCAAACACTGTGTCTCTGTGAAGACTCCACCCAGGTCCACACCACGTGTTACACAGTTCACACCAGTCTGTGAATACACACTATTTCCTTCAGTGTTAACTTTAGCGGGAATGACCCGGTCAGGCTTGGCTTTCACCTTCCTTGCAGGCTTTCCTCTATTTAGCGTCATTCTTTTGGATTCAGTCTCATCAGCAACTCTTGCGACTGGCTTTCTTGTGGCAGAACAGACTGCTTGGACCATCTGCTTGGGCCTCTGAGTAGCACCTGATCCACTCACTTTTCCTGATGACATCATGGGCTGCACACCTTTCTTCTCTTTGTCCAAAGTTTTCTTTTCAGAAGTTTGTTTTTGGCCAGATTGTGTTGCCTGAAGAACATTCCTACCGTCAACCTTAATGTGTTCCATGTGGTCTTTGGCCTTTGATCTTGTAATCTGTCTGTTAGATGGAACAGCCTTTTTGGGCTCAGCTCTCCCACTCCTCTGGTCTGAGTTGAGGAAGCCTGGTGCATCAGGTCTGTAGAGACCCACTTTAAACACCCCGAGCTTACCTTTCTCCCGCTGTTCCTTCAGTTTCTGAAGCTGTTTTTCTTCCTTGTACTTTTGGAGGAGCTGTTTCTGTTGGTCACTCAGAACCATCCTCTCTGATGTCGGTTTGGTACTGGTCTTTTCTAGAGTGAGATCTTGAGACATCTCATGTATATTTACAAGATCTCTACCTTCCAGGGGAACATTGACATCTTTCAAGCCGAACTTCTTGTTCCGTTCATATAGCTTGTGTCTGTTTTTCTTCTGAGAAAACGACTTCCTGTGAGCTACTGTAGATCTGATCATCTCAGTACTAAAATCTTTCCGAAGCCTACTAACATAATGGGATAAAGCCATCTTGAATCAGCTACAGGACACGGTCCCCAACAATCCCGCAACAGACAGACCTCCGCAGACCCGCAGAAGATACATCTCGAGCTCTTCCTAAACTGAAGCTTCGACTGTGTGAGTTTTATAAGATTGTTTCAATTAAAAAAAAATAGTTGGTCATGAACTACATCTAGTTAGTATTACTCATACTTGGCCAGTTTTAACTTGAGTAAGTGAGATTTCTTCAATTTACTGTGATAAGTGAAGATTACGTTCAAACTCTCCTTTTGCATCCTTTGAGTATGAGAATTTTTTGTATTTACTCTTTCAAAACTTTAAATTTAAATTTGTTTTTACTATATGGTTAAAAATTTCTATCAAATTTTGTCTCCTTATGCTTCACAAAGATAAACACTTATGAATAACTGAAATTCGTTTAAGGGTGCATGTGTTTCTTCATCATCCACGGGTCTTCTCCATGTCTCAGATAATGAGATGAAATTTTTCATTGATTAAATTTTGAATTCTATGCAGAAGTGTCCCTTCATTTAAATTTGAACCACACATCATTTACATTTAAATACTTTTTAGATCTACTCATTCACTATTTCAGATTCATTTGAATGATCAGTGAGAGATAAAACTCTCAGCAAAATGTGCCTATGTTGCTTACAATCCTGCTTAATTACTTTGAATCTGCAATTAAAAATTCAAAACAGAAATAAAAACCCCAAATCCATAGAAACAAAAAAAATCACAGAAAATTATATTCAACACCCAATTTACGATTTAGTATTTTACTTAGAATGACTAGATGTTTATCCTTTTCTTGAATGGGACACCTGTCTTCAGAATTTACATTCAAGCCAAAAAAATAGATTTTAAAATAAATAGGTAAAAATAATTTAGAAACTGTTTATGGGGTTTGGGAGATTCATGATTTGTTGACCATCTGTGATTCATGCACCTTTCATCTTTCATTATAAAATGATCTAATTTTATTTTAGAAAAAGAAATAAACCTTTTGCCTTTTCATCAGGATGAATATTAACTTTACTATTTGTAAGGAATTTTTTAAAAAGGTTTTTGTTTATGAGTGTGTATGTATATGATATATGTGTAAACACCCATTCCACCCCCACCACAAATATACACATACCCACACCATTCCCTCCACCCACACACACACCATCCACTCAGAAGAACACATAATCACACGTGTGTGGAGGTCAGAGTACAGCCTGGGGGTAGGCTATACTTCCTCCTCATCTAAAACAGTCTTCTGTTGTGGTTGCATAGACCTGGCTATCTGGCCCATGGCCTTCCAGGCATTCTTCTGTCTCTGCCTCCCTTCTCTCTGTAGAGTTCTAAGAATACATATGATAGATACTGTGTGTGGCTTGACATAAGTTCTAGGGATCTGAACTTGGGTCTTTCTGCTGGGGTTTTTGAGCTGTGTCACAGGAGTTTGCTGCCCCCTCTGTGGTGTCATATCTTCCTCTTGTTCTTCCTTTCCTATTTGGGGTGCCCTGATTTATGTTGTTTACTTCTTTCCTATTTCTGGAAGCAGCTCCTACATTCCATTTCTTCTTTGTTCTGCCTGTGATTTAAGTCAGATTGGCTTGGCTTAGAGGTTATTTAATGATCTCTCAGGAAACCTTGACATTAAAGTGAGAAGAAAACTACTTTTCCAGCAGCGAAGCCAAAAGGCTTTTCTTTTAGGAATCCAAACAAACTCATTCTCTTGTGACTTTTATCCTTTTATTTTAGTTTTCCTTCAGCTAAAAACTTACCACTTCAATCATGCTTTCCTGAGACTACTGAAATTTTATACTAAACATGACATGCCACATGCTAACTCTGTGACAGGTGAGTCTCACTAAACTGAAGTATTTAGCCTACAATGGAAGAAGCTGCCTGCCTTTCTTTTTAACTCATGTAAATTTCTTTTGGTCCAGTCAATCCAACATGAATTTGGCTAAAGAGGGAATATAAAGTATCATGCTCACTGCTGGTTCAAATTTATACCCCAGAGATGTAAGACCCGGAAACAGAAGCTAGTGAGGTAGGACAAGGACCCTGGAACAGCAGCAGTTCCCAGAATCTTCTTTCTGAAATCCAGGAACGAACAGCAGAGAGGTTTGCTTCCTGGTCCTTGCTATTTCCTTCCCTTTCCTGGAAGCTCTTCATGATCCTAGAACTGAAGTTGAGAAGAAACATCTGGACAGCTGAATGCTGTGCCAACAGCATGACCTACTTTCTCTCATGCTTCACCCTGGGTCTATCATAAACCCTTAAAAATAACCCCGCTAGACTGCACCCCAGAAGCTTGATGACAACCTGTTTCCTGAGCTCCCTCTTGCCATACAGGATCCTCTCTCTCTGTCTCTCTCTTTCTCATCTATCATTTATCTTTCTTTCATTTATCTAGGATCTATGATGTATCTATCTATGATGTATTTATCTATCTATGTATCTATCTTTCTTTCATTTATCTTTCATTTATGATGAATCTATCTATGATGTATCTACCTATCATCTATCAATCTATCTTTCATCTATCTATCAATCTAACTATGACCTATCTATCTATGGTGTTTCTGCCTATTTACCATCTATTTATCATCTATCTATCATCAGTCTATCTTTTATTTATCTATAATCTATCAACTATAATGTATCTGTCTATGATCTATCCATGATGCATGTATGTATGTATGTATGTATGTATGTATGTATCTATCTATCTATCTCTAATTTATCTATCATCTATCTATGATATATCTACCTATCATCTGTCTATAATGTATCTTTCATTTATCTATCAGCCATCTGTGATTTATCTATCATCTATCTAATGATATATTTATTATCTATCTTCCTCCCTTCCTTCATTCTTTCCTTCTTTTTTCTTTCTTTCTTTTGCTTATTGTGTTTTGAAAATCAATATCAAACTTTATATAAAAAAGCCAACCATCCAGAATAGCTAAAAAAAAAAACAACAACAACAACAACAAAAAAACAACCAAAACACCCACATAGTGATAAAACTTCTTGTTTCTCTAAAATCTATGGAGCATGACAAATAAAATCTAAAGCTCCTCAAGCCAGGTTAGGCTCAGCTACAGATGAAGAAAGCATAGTAGGTCACAGCTAATGCCCATTGATGCACTATGGCCACCACAAATTCCTGCTAAGCAACCCTTCTACAGTCAAAAGAGAAGTGTGTGTGTGTGTGTGTGTGTGTGTGTGTGTGTGTGTTTTAAATCACTTTATTCACCCATTATCTTTCAATGAAAACAAGAATGTTTTTGCTTAAGTTCACTAATGAGTAAGTACATCCCCTACTTATCCTTCTGAGTTTGTGAGACCTCGCTCAGGAGGATAGTCTCCAAATCCATTTGCCTGCAAATTTTAGGATATCATTTTTTTCTTACTACAGTACTCCATTGTGTAGATGTTCCACAGTTTACTAATCCATTCCTCAGTTGAGGGACATCTAGGTTGTTTCCAGGTTCTTCCTATTAAAAATAATGCTGCTATGAATATAGTTGAGGTAATGCTTTTGGGGTGTGAATGTGCATCTTTTGGGTATATGCCCAATAGAAGTATTGCGGATCCTTGGGGAGATTGATTCCCAATTTTCTGAGGAACCGCCATACTGCACTCCAGAGTGGCTGAACAAGTTTACACTCCCACCAACAATGGAAGAGTGTTCCCCTTGCTCCGCATCCTCGCCAGCATAGTCTGTCATCTGTATTTTTAATCTTAGTGATTCTGACAGGTGTCAGGTGGTATCTCAAAGCTGTTTTGATTTGCATTTCTCTGATGGCTAAAGATGTGACATTTCTTCACATGCCTTTCAGCCATCTGTAATTTTTCTGCTGAGAATTCTGTTGGAGACTGACCCAGGACTATTTAGAATTTCCTGCTCCTTGGATGAAGCATCCTTGGTAAATTACTAGCTTTGCAAAAACAGGCTTCTTGGAGTCCTTCAAGATTAGGCATCCTTAGTTAGTTACAGAAGTGAGCTTCATGGAATCTCCCATGATAAGGTGTTCTTCGCTAAACTGCAGGCCTTACAAAAAATGGGATGTCCTTGGCCCATCATACAATGTACGTTTAGATAGGGCTTCAAATAGTAATCAGTCAGCTGCTGAATCTTGGGACCAAAGAGATTCTGCCCACCCGGACTTCCTCTGATAATTTTTCACTCTCCTCTTTGGTTAACTCCCCTCTTTCTGCTTCCCCTCTCTGCCTGGAGCCTTACACTCCCCTCTCTCCACCTCCCCTCCCCTTCCAAAGGCATTGCTTAAAAAGCCTCAGCATTCACTCAATAAACGAAGCCTTGACGTGACTCAGACTGACTCTTGTCGTTCTTTATGCGCTTGGCTTCCTCTCTCTCTTTCCCCCATTTGCTTCACAGGTGGCCCCCCCTCGAAACCCTCGAATAACTGGACCTGCTGGACAGGGACAAGTGGCACCCGAACGCAGGGCTCGAGGTACGGTGGCCATCAGACAACAGAAGAGAAGGAGGCCGGGCCAAACATACATATTCTGGTAGCGGAGCCCAGACATCATCACTCGTGTAACATGGGCTGCCTGAGGTGAGAGTTGTCGTCCCATAAGCTATGGGCAATATACTGTTTAAAGAAATGCTCTTTCTAATAGAGATGAAGAGAAAAATTAGGGAGAGAGGGGTAAGAGTTAAAAAGAAAGACTTGTTAAGATTTTTCTGCTTTGTGAAGGACAAGTGTCCCTGGCTGGTCATCAACAGCCCAGGCATTCACCCACTGACTTGGAATAAAGTGGGAAAAGACATTAATAAAATGCTCAGAGAAGGGGAAAAAATCCCAGACGCATTTTTTAGCTTTTATGAAATAATAAGAGATATTTTAAAAGGCAGCCTGCTTTGAAAAGGAAAGATACAATCCATCCAGGGTTCAGACTTTACTGGTCCTCAAGCCACACCTCCTGGCTGCCCGGGAGTTGAGTGTCTTGCAATGGCCTCCCCCTTCAACCTTTTGGCGCTAGTGGGGTAGCCCTGACCTGTAGATAAAGGCGGAGAAGAAGGGGTTCACTGACCAGTGAGTGTAATCTCTTGTAGCTGTGGACACACAGTAACCTTGAGCTCAAGGTAAAAAGTATTAGCAGTTTCGGCTCAAAGTGAAAGTAACAGCAGTTGTGAATTTTGGCTTAAAGTGACAGTAACAATTACTGCAAACTTGAGCTTAAAGTGAAAGTAACAGCAATAGCAAGGCTGAGGCTCTTTGGTAAGAGCTCAGAAAAGATTTTTAAAATAAGGAGTAAGTCATATAAGGATGGGGTCTTCAACCTCACATCCAATTTTTTTGGCTCTGCATGAGCTGCTACATTCTAAGGATCTTAAAATTAAGGCAAGTATTTTGGAAAGATTTTTACAGGAATGTGATTCAGTTGCACCGTGGTTTGCAATGCCTGGCAACCTTACAGTTGCTTCATGGGAGAAACTAGGAAGGGAGATAGATTTTGTCTATGAGCAGGGAACAGTTAAGGCAGGGGTAAGACCCATCTGGAAGTTGATTAGAGGGTGCCTAGAAGATCAGAGATGCGCTGCAGCACTAGAGGAAGGACAGGCAGCCTTAGACCAGTTGAAGGAGGAGCGTTCTGAAGAAACAAAGAGCTCAAGGGACGAGCAAGTGAGGAGAAAAGGAGGATTTTATCCTGACTTAGAAACCCTCAATATCTTGAGGAGAAAGGGAGGACTTTATCCTGACTTAGAGGCCCTTGATATCTCAGATCTGCAAGGACAGAGCTCAGAAGAGGAGGAGGAGCTAGTTAGATGAGTCCGGAGGAAGAAGGAGGGGAGGAAAGAGACTTTGCTTGGTGTTAGCCACAGACCTATGCTTTCTGGTCCACCATCCTATAAGGATGGAGGAGGGGCCAAGAGTAATCTTCCTTTGATCCTAAGGTCTGGCAAGAAGTGAAATCAGAGCAGCAGCTTGCCTGCCCAGTGTTTCAGGACGTGCAGGGTAATCGCTATGAGGAACCACTAGATTTTAAAGTGATCAAGTCTCTAGCAGAGTCAGCATTTAAAGTGATACCAACATTTTAAAAACTCTTTGGGTTAGAAAATGGTTAAAATTCTCAATAAAACAGATTTAGACTCTTAAAACCTCCAAACGAAGAAGAAAACAAAGATAAAAAAATCCACAAAAGATAACAGATAAACACAGAGTCTAGATTAAGGTTATTATGTATTCTTTTAGTTTTTCAACTTTTGATAAGCTAATTGCAGAAAGGCAATTGATTGCTAAGGCTGCTAAGTTAAACCAATACTTATATTTTAAAGATATCTTGACCTTGAAATCTGTTTATAAGAATATGTTGCTTGAGAAAAGAGTTTCTGTTTTTGTCTCCACAGAGGACCAAAACCTGTGGATTAGTTCTAGGCAGAAGTGGTTCCATTTACCAAGGCCACCTGAAGCTGGCCTTCGACTCCCCCTCCCTATGTGGAGGGTGGGGATGGCAGTTATTTGATAGATTTCATCTTAATACTGGATCTTTGAAAATTCATTTCAAGATCACAAAGGACCAAGCCATCCAAATAGTAAAATAGTCCTTTGTGTACAGAATTTCTGTCAGTAACCTATTTTGAAATAAATCCTCAGGACATTTTGCTTCTAAATCATATTTGACAGAGGGATATTACTCATATTCCCTCCTTTGGAAGGATGGTCTATGTCCATGTTTCTGTTGATACTTGTTTTCATCTTAATTTTTTGTCTCTGCACATTCTAGAAACAAGCTAAGGATGTTAAAAGCTGTTGCTTATAGATTTTCCAAAAGTAATTAAGCTTTGCCAAATTTTGTGCTGAAGACTGAGATTTCTTATAATTTTTATGGGTGTGACAATTGTGGAAGCAACTCTAATTGCACTCTTAAAGTTTGTCTTAAAACTAGAAGAGAGAGTATGCAGCCATGCCTAAAGGCTATTTATCCTTCATTTATTATATTTTAAATGTTTTAACTGGATTCTCAGTCACTTACTGCAGCTGATAAATACTAGGGACTTAGCAACATGGCCTTATCTCAGGATCAATGAAAAAATCTGGCAGATGGCATCTTAACTTAGACCAGATCCAGTTCTGGTATGGGGGAGAGGGTCTGTTTGTGTTTTTTCCACAGGATGCAGACTCCCTGGGACAGAGACGATGACCTCCTGCTAATTGAAACTGATAGCTCAGAGTGAAGAGCAGAAGAGCAGCTGCCCCACCCTCTCAGCAGAAACCAAATCAACAGTTTTTGTCTTTTAATGCAAATCTTTCTCAGACCTTGAAGCTGCTTGCTTTCCTTTCCCAGAGTGTGGCTCTGTTCTTTGGCAGACAGGACTTATTCTTTAGATGTATACCTTCTTCTTACTGTGTGCTAACCTACCCTCTAGACACTTTGCATTAGAGATAGTATGGCTAGGTTAGAGAAGGATGCTCTTTCAGTCTGGGGGCATGGAAAGCAGTCAGAACTAGACTGGTGCCCTTGCCTCTTAAACCTGCATGGGCTGAGGGTTAATAAGAGTCATAACCAGATGAGGATGAAAGTGAATCCTTTTGATAATTGACTTTTATGTGGGACTTATGGTAGTTGTTTACATGCTGAAGCTTTACTTATGATTAAGGGAGGATTTTTTGGATTGGGAAATTTTACATGCAATTTCACTAGATATCGAGTTCTCGGAGGTAGTTGCTTATTAGCTAAGAATTATTCTCTTGTTAAATATGAGCCTAAACCTGTATGTGTTATTCCTCCTTTTATGTTTATTGTAAGTCGGTTTGCTTTCAGCAATTGTTCTAGGGATAGTTGTTTTTATTCTCAATGCTGGAATGCTAGTGAGTTTAGATTGCTGTTGTGGCATGCTTGCACAGATGGATACCAGTTCCTGTAGTGGCTCTGAATGCCATGTCGCTCTTTAGACCCAAGAGAGATTTTGGAATAACTGCTGCCATAGTTGCAGCCATTTCCTTGGTGGCTGTTAGTGCCACCACCACTGCCATTGCCATGAGCCGCACGGTGTAAACCGCACAAGTTTTGAATGATCTTTCAGCTAGCACGGCAGGCCCTAGATTTACAGCAGAGTTCCACTGCCCAGTTGAAAGGAGGATTGATGATTGTCTATCAAAGGATTGATTTGGTTCAGGAGCAAGTTGATGTATTGTGGCAGCTGGCTCAGCTTGGCTGTGAATGGAAGTTCCAAGGGCTGTGTATTACCAGCGTACAGTATGATAATTTTACCCATGCTGCTAACTTGTCTAAACAATTGTCTAGCTATCTTTTAGGTAATTGGACGGGAGAATTTGATCACCTGATGGAGCAGCTGAGAGTGGCTATTGTCACGGTGAATTCAACTCGGATAGATGTCGGACTGGCTTTAGCTCAGTGCTTACTTCAACGTGCATCACTTTAATTAACCACTTGCAACCACCTGATGCAGCTCCAGATGGCTGTGACCACCGATCTAGAGGCTATAAAAAAGTCTATTTCAGCCCTTGAGAGATCACTCACTTCACTTTCTGAGGTGGTACTTCAAAATGGGAGAGGTCTAGATCTGCTATTTCTAAAGGAGGGAGGTTTGTGTGCAGCCCTCAAGGAGGAATGCTGTTTTTATGCCGACCATACTGGTGTTGTTAGGGAGTCGATGGAAAAATTAAGAGAGAGATTGGCTCAAAGAAAAAGGGAATTTGAAAATCAACAAGGATGGTTTGAAAATTGGCTACAAGGGTCCCCTTGGCTCTCTACCTTGCTGCCCACCATTCTAGCCCCTTTAATTGTCTTTCTCCTTCTCATTTCTTTTGGTCCCTGGGCTTTTCAGTGGTTGACTCGATTAATCAAAAGTCAGATTGATTCGGCCTTACCGCAACATATTTCAGTTCATTATCATAGATTAAATACAGAAGAGAACAGCCAGGAGCCTGCTCAAAGACTCAGGTTTGGTGTCCTCAGGTCCTAAAACCCCCTGGGGGTCCTATTAGGACCATGATGGAGATGTCCCACACAGACCCCTTTACTCGGGCGAGGCTGCCTCTGTGTGTGGGAGAAACTTCAGGCATAGCTGGAGTGCAGCCGAGACTGCAAAGGCTGGGGATGGGAGTGCCCCTATAACCCGAGAGTCTGTATTACATGCCCTGTTGCATAATGGTTGTGCAGTAATAGCCTGACGTTCAGCAATTTCCATTCCCTCCAAAAACTGCACAGTCCATTGATTCCCGCACCACGGGGACGCCTGTGATGTTTGAATCTGGGGAGACATCGCCTCCTGGACCTCTCTGCTTAGCTTAGAGGGACAGGGCCTCTGTGATCCTCCAGAAGCCATTCCTTTGGACCAACCAAACCTCTTAAAGGCTTGACCGCATAGACACGGTCCTTTTTTTTTTTTTTTTTTTTTTTTTTTTTAAGAAAGAAGGGGGAATATGTTGGAGACTGACCCAGGACTATTTAGAATTTCCTGCTCCTTGGATGAAGCATCCTTGGTAAATTACTAGCTTTGCAAAAACAGGCTTCTTGGAGTTCTTCAAGATTAGGCGTCCTTAGTTAGTTACAGAAGTGAGCTTCATGGAGTCTCCCATGATAAGGTGTTCTTCGCTAAACTGCAGGCCTTACAAAAAATGGGATGTCCTTGGCCCATCATACAATGTACGTTTAGATAGGGCTTCAAACAGTAATCAGTCAGCTGCTGAATCTTGGGACCAAAGAGATTCTGCCCACCTGGACTTCCTCTGATAATTTTTCACTCTCCTCTTTGGTTAACTCCCCTCTTTCTGCTTCCCCTCTCTGCCTGGAGCCTTACACTCCCCTCTCTCCACCTCCCCTCCCCTTCCAAAGGCACTGCTTAAAAAGCCTCAGCATTCACTCAATAAACGAAGCCTTGACGTGACTCAGACTGACTCTTGTCGTTCTCTATGCGCTTGGCTTCCTCTCTCTCTTTCCCCCATTTGCTTCACAGGTGGCCCCCCCTCGAAACCCTCGAATAACTGGACCTGCTGGACAGGGACAGAATTCCCTTTTTAGTTATGAACCCCATTTTTAATTGGGTTATTTAGGGCTTTGAGTTCTAGTTTCTTGAGTTCTCTATATATTTTAGAGATCAGCCTTCTGTCACCTGTAGGGTTGGTAAAGATCTTTTCCCATTCTGTAGGCTGTCATTTTGTCCTATTGACAGTGTCCTTGGCTTTACAGAAACTTCTCAGTTTCAGGAGGTGCTACTTATTGATTGTTGTTCTTAGTGTCTGTGCTACTGGTGTTATATTTAGAAAGTGGTCACCTGTGCCAATTCATTGGAGGGTATTTTCCACTTTCTTTTCTATCAAGTTCAGTGTGACTGGGTTTATGTTGAGGGCTTCGATCCACTTGGATTTGAGATTTTTACAGGGGGATTGGTTTGGGTATATTTGTATTTTTCTACATACTGCCATCCAGTTATGCCAACACCATTTGTTGAAGATACTATCTTTGTTCCATTAGATATTTTTGGCCTCTTTGTCAAAGATCAGGTGTTCATAAATGTGGGGGGTCTTTAATTCAATTCAATTGATCCACAAGTCTGTTTTCAGTGCCAGTACCAGGCTGTTTTTATTACTGTAACTCTATAGTATAACTTGAAGTCAGGGGTGGTGATGCCTCCTGAGGTTCTTTTGTTGAGCAAAATTGTTTTGTCAGTCCTGGCTTTCCTGTTATTCCAAATGAAATTGAGTATTGTTCTTTCAAGGTTCAAAAAATATTGTGCTGGGATTTTGATGAGAATTGCATTCAATCTGTAGGTTGCTTTTGGTAAGATTGCCATTTTTACTATGTTGATCCTACCTATCCAGGAGCATGAGAGATCTTTCTATTTTCTGATATCCTCTGCATTTTCTTTCCTCAGTATTTAAAGTTTTTGTCAAATAGATATAGTACTTTTTTGGTTATAGTTACACTGAGGTATTTAATGCTATTTGCAGCTATTATAAAGAGTGATGTTTCCCTTATTTCTTTTTCAGCCCTTTTATCTTTAGTGTATAGGAGGGCTACTGATTTCTTTCAGGTAATCTTGTATCCTGCTACATGCTGAACGTGTTTATCAGCTGTAGAATTTCCCTGATAGAATTTTGTGGGTCACTTATGTATACAAACATATCATCTGCAAATAGAGACAGTTCCACTTCTTTTTTTTTTCCAATTTGTATCCCCTTAATTTCTTTTTGTTCTCTTATTGCTTTGGCTAAAACTTTGAGAACTATATTGGATAGATAAGGGGAGAGACGAATCCTTGTCTAGTTCCTGATTTTAGTGGGATTGCTTTGAGTTTCTCTCCATTTAGTTTGATATTGGCTGTTGACTTCTTGTAAATCACCTTTATTATGCTTAGTTATTTTCTTTGTATTCCTGATCTCTCCAGGACTTTTATCATAAAGGAGTGTTGGACTTTCTCAAAGACTTTTTCAGCATCTAAGGGGATGATCATGTGTTTTTTTTCCTTCAGTTTGTTTATATGATGGATGACATTTACAGGTTTTTTTTTTTTTTTTTTTATGTTGAACCATCCCTGCATGCATTTCTGGGATGAATGATTGTGATGAATGACTTGTTTTATATGTCGTTGTAATTTGCTTGCCAGAATATTGTTGAGTATTTTTGCATCAATGTTCATGAGGGAGATTAGTCTGTAGTTCTTTTTCTTAGTTGCATCTTTGAGTGGCTTGGGTATCAGGGTGATTGTGGCGTCATAAAATAATTTGGCAATGTTTCTTTAGTTTCCACTGTATGCAACAGTTTGTTGAGTATTGGTATTAGTTCTTTGAAATTTTGGTAGAATTCTGTAGTGAAACCATCTGGTCCTGGGCTTTTTTTTGCTTTGGGAAACTTTTAATAACAGCTTCAATTTATTTTGAGTTTATAGGTCTGTTTTCTCTGAGCCTGTGTCTGTCTTTTGAGTTTAGGTGTGTTTCTTGTATGCAGCAGAAAGTTGGCTTTTGTTTTTGTGTCCATTGTGTTAGAGCATGTCTTTTTATAAAAGAATCGAGTCTATTGATAGTAAGGGATATTAATGACCACTGATTATTATTTCCTGTTATTTTTGTTGGCAGCTCATATGTATTTCCTTTCTTTGAGTTTTTCTTCTGTGGGATTATTGATTGCTTGTGGTTCCTTAGGTTGGAGTTTTCCCTCTAGTGCTTTCTGTAGTGCTGGATTTGTGGATAGGTATTGTTTCAACTTATCTTTGTTGTAAAATATCTTGCTTACTCCACCTATGGTGATTGTTTTGCTGGGTATAGTAGTCTGGGTTGGCTGCCAATGCTCTTTTAGTGTCTGTATAACTTCTGACCAGGACCTTCTTGCTTT
Organism: Sigmodon hispidus; assembly: GCA_004025045.1. Taxonomy (NCBI): domain Eukaryota; kingdom Metazoa; phylum Chordata; class Mammalia; order Rodentia; family Cricetidae; genus Sigmodon; species Sigmodon hispidus. The sequence goes on from PVIH01007718.1 coordinate 48,462, forward strand.
CATTGTTTCCACTGAATAGTCAGGTGTTATTCTGCTGGGTCTGCCTTTATAGGTAAGTTGGCCCTTTTCCTTTGCATCTCTTAATATTTTTTCTTTGTTCTGTATGTTTTGTGGCTTTATTATGTGACGAGCAGACTTTTTTGGGGGTCTAATCTATTTGGTGTCCTGTAAGCTTCCTGTATCTTTATATGCATTTCCTTTTTTAGGTTGGGAAAGTTTTCTTTTATGATTTTATTGAATATGTTACATGTGTCTTTGAGCTGGTATTCTTCTCCTTCTTCTCTTCCTATTATTCTCAGGTTTATTCTTTTCATGATGTCTCAAATTTCCTGAATGTTTTGTATTATGGTTTTTTTGCTTTTGGTGTTTTCTTTGAGTGATTTATCTATTTCCACTATTGAGTCTTCCACTCGAGAGATTCTGTCTTCCATCTCTTGGATTCTGTTTGTTATGCTTGCTTCTGTAGTTCCAGCTCATTTCTTCAGATTCTCTATTTCTTCCTTTGTCTCCTTTGTCTCATTTTGTGCCTTCTTTATTGTTTCTATTTTAATTTTTAGTTCCTGGAATGATTCTTTTACTTGTTGGATTTCTCTTGGTTTTCTTTAAAGAATTTGTTCCTCTCTCTTAATTTTTTATTTGTACTTTCTTCTATTTCTTTAAGGGACTCTTTCATATCCTCTTTTAAAGCTTCTATAATATTCATAAAGGTGTTTGCATTGTTGTTTCTGTCTTCATTGCTCTGTTCTGGCCTTGGTGCTATAGAGCTACCTGTTTCTTCTGGTAGTGCCTTGTTGTTCTTTACATTGTTATATGTATTTTTGCACTGGCATCTGTCCATTGCTTCCTTGGTTCACTCTTGTTCAGGTCTTAGTCAAATCTTAGTCAGTTGTGGCTCCAAGGGTTGTGTGTCTCCTGTCTGCTCTGTACACGAAGTCTGCACTATTTCTTACTCTGGGCAGGCCACAACACAAGATCTGTCTTGTCTGAAGATGTCCATCTGACATGGGGTAGCAAGTTTGCTCTTTCTCTCTCTCTCTCTCTCTCTCTCTCTCTCTCTCTCTCTTTCTTTCCCTCTAATTCCCTCCTAAGATGTATAATAAACTTCTCTCTAAAACTGACCCTCTGTGGTCTGTGAGTTTCATTTTTGAGTTCATAAGACAATTCCCTGAAAATCACTGGCTCAGGAAAACTTTAGTGACTGTTGATTTTTTCTGGAATTTTACATTCCAAGCCAAGATCATCAAGAGAAAAATGAAAAGCAGAATAATAGAGAAAGTCTTTAAAAAAGTAATAGAGTAAAAAGTAATAATAAATCATGTAAAAATGGAAAATACAATGAGTGTCTGGATATAGTATGTTATTATCTTGTCTTTAAGCTTTTTGACTAAAAATAAAATAGTAAAAGCTGCTAGAAGCCATTTGATTACAAATGTTCCTGGATTAATCCAACCTATATATCTTGTAAACTAGGTAACAATAAATTTGAAATAAAAAGACTTGCTACTTTGAAGAAGAGGTCTTCTTTTTCTTTCTACAGAAAATGAGAGCCTGTAGATTTATTCTTCATTAAAGAAAATAAAGTTTGATCAAGGAAGACCCCCTGAAAAGTTTTCAATGGAAACAGATGGCCCAGATGATTCAGCATTTCAGAGAACCTCTTTCACAGTTTCCTCTGTGCTCTGCATTCAAAACTATTTTAAAGAGACTGTCTGAGATTGATTATTCAGCCTTAGAGACTACTCCATTAAAGACTTGTCTATAATTTTAATGTTTTCTTTGGATTTTCATGAGATTGTCAGTGTCCCATTCAACAGGAAGTAGCCTAGAGAACTATGTCTACATTCCCCCCCCAAAAAAAAATGGATTATGGATTGTTGTGTTTGTTTACAGTGTTAGTTATAAGTTGTTATAGATAATGGAAAAGGGATATTAGACTTGGGGTTCTTCATGTTTTAAAAAAGAAAAAAGGAGAATATGTAGTGGGATTATGGTTATATTGTAAATAATTGTCCCTCTTACTGGTTTAATAAAAAGCTGATTGGCCAGAGGGAGACAAAAAGTGAGCGTGGGGCTACCAGACTAAGAAAATTCTGGGAACATCTCAGAACACAGCAGAGATGCCAGAGAATCACCAGTGAGAAGAGATGCCAGGAGACACAGAGGAAAGAAGTTGAAAGGCTGCTGAGAAAAGGTACTGAGCCAAATGGCTGAACAAGATAAGAATCATAGGTTGAGTTCAGATGAAAAAATTAGTGAGTTATATTCCTGGGCCCTAGATCAGTCAGTATAAATTAATGTAAGCATCTGTGTATCTCTGTAAGAGTCTGCTGGACTGCTAGACTGCCAGAAAGCTGGTCAAACCTCTGGTCTAGGCCTGGAAGTCTGGGCCAGAAACATAAAACAACAGGAAAGCATTCTTTGTTTTATAGCAATAACCCTAAAAAGCAATAGTGATATGATTCAGATAAGCCTAAGAGAGACGATAACTCATCTCATCATAGGGAAAAGTTTCTGTGTCATTTATTTGAGAGCTGTTTGATGGGACAGATAAAGGCTAGCTAGAAATGATATTTCAATGTGGGGCTTAAACTTTCATATAGAACTTGAGAAAGATGATTGATAGATAGATAGATAGATAGATAGATAGATAGATAGATAAGAAGAACATGATGGCTTCACTGGGCATAGAACTGTTCTCATGGACTGAGGAGTAGAGTGGAGCCACCTGCCAAACCTGCAACCCAGGCCACTTAACAGCTCAAGGGCTCATGTAGTTAGAAAAGAATAGAGATACACAGTAAAAAGAGATGCAGACGGAAAAAAAAAATCTCTAAACACATGTGTGTCTAGCAAGGTACATAGGCTTAATAAAAAGTGGAGAGTAATAGAAAGTCACTTAAAAAAATAGTAAAGTCTTTAAAGAGAGAAGTAAAGTTTTAAAAAAGCTACATAGAGGTAGGAAATACACAATGAGTCTGGGTAATATATGTTGCTATAGTGACCTTATATTGTTTGAATGCTGATAAACAAATGACAGCTGCTGGGAGACATGGGACTCTCTAAAAGAAACAGCTAAATTACACCAGCCTAGATTTTTTAGAAGTGCCTTAACTAATAGAAGTCAGTTTGTTTGGAGAAAAGGTTATGCTTTTGTTTACATAGGCAATGAGAGACTATGGATTCCTTCCAAGTCAATAAAGTTTAGGTTTGATCAGCGAATACCCTCCTAAAATCCTGGCTGAAGGCATAAAGAAAAAAAAATCACTAGAAAATCTACAAGACAAGTGACATATATTTTATCTGCTAAAACATAAAACAAAAAAATTACTTTTGGCTGGCTTGTGTATAATGCATAGTCTATACTTGTATTAATAAAGATTTATATGTTACCTTTGAAAGCTTATATGTTTTCAGAACAAGTGAAACAGACACCAATGAAAACAGGTTGCTCAAGTGATCCATTCTCTTAGCGTGGCTCTGTTGTAGTTTCTTCAGAGTTCTGCATCTAGAAGAGATTTAAGGTTGCTGTCTAAGATGGTCCGGTCTTACACTTGACCATCATCCTAATTTTCTCATGGTCTCCCAAAGATACTGGCACCTCAGACTACAGGAAGCAGTCTAGAGAACACAATGCTCGCATACTCAAGAGATGTGTTGGATTATCTGATTATTTATTTATTTATTTATTTATTTATTTATTTATTTATGTCATTCAGTGGGTTCTGGATCTTTGTAATCATTTGAGGGGTTGATTACTAATTTTTATTAATAATGCTCAGGAAAAAAGCTGAATAAAGTAGATTATATTCAGGGATCTTACTCTGAAAAAAAGGGGAAGGGTATAGAAATGATAGAATTAGAATGGTGGATTATTGATTCTATCTTTAAACTAAAAAGGAAACTACTAGTCAAATATTTTACATTGGTATTGATAAAAATTTAAGGTTATTTTGTTATACTGTATATGTTTCTACTCTTGTTTAATATATTTTTGCATATTTATGCAAATTTAAGTTTATTTTTGTTAGAACATTCTGTACATATGTTTCTACTCTTATTTAAAGTACTGTACCTATGCAGCTCATTTAACAACATAATGTAAATTTCTAGTCATTGAAAGTTACTATTACAAACTGTTTAAGTTAATTAAAAATACAGGCTTGTAGGCAGTTATCAATTACAATCAAACTTATGGCCATGTTAGGTACGTTTTCAAAGTCAAACAGATATATTTCAGATAGGTGATCTTCAAACACTTCCAAGATATACAGAATATAGTATTAAAGATATTTTAATAACATAAGTCTTTTTATGACAATAAGATATATTATTTTCTGTTGGCACCAATTTATTTCAGAGAAGAGGATGCTTGTTGAAGAACTTCCATATGGAGTTTTCTTTTTTTGTAGCAAAAGTTAGCCACTAAGCAAGAAACTGTCCTTGCCTAGACTGCTGAGAGTTTGCTGTCCTATTTAGACAAGCAAGACACAAAAGAAAGTAACTTTTGTACTTTGCCAAGACAAGGCAAGACAGTCCTTCAAAATTCCTGTTCCATAAAAATATCTGCCAAGCATTCTACAGGACACACAAGAAAGCAAATGCTAAAATTTACCAAGACTTTACAGAACAGTCCTTCAAAATTCCTGTTTCATAGCCTGCCCGATATTCTGCAGAATGCAAAGGAAAGTGACTGCTAAACTTTACCAAAACAAGGCAGGACACTTTCCTAAAATTTCTGCTTTCGAAAAACTCTTTCAGATATTTTATGCTTATAGGCCAAAGATAGATGCCCCAACCTTGAAGAGGAAACCTGAGTAACTGTTGAGGCAACCAGTTATTTCTGTTGTTTTTAGTTTTTGAAGTTGCTTGCCTGCACTTCCTATTTACTCAGGTAAGATTGGATCTTTCTGAGATCTTTAATTGAAATTGAAGCTTAGGTAGTTACAGTGTTTCTTAGTTATGATATGAGGTAAATTATGTACAGAATTTTGAACTCATCAAGACAGAATAAGTAATGGAGTATTTTCCCCAAATATACCAAATACAAATGGACTAAACATTGTAAATGTAATTCTTATTTGCTGCTTGTTCTTATTCTATAGTTTTACTATGTTAGAGTTAAAACTTTTTCTTATTATTTAGATAAAAGTGGAGAAATATTGTGGAATAATCTTTTTGTACATAGTGGAAAAAATGTCACTTACTTGGTTTAATAAAGAAGCTAAATGTCCAGTAGCTAGGTAACAATCTTTAGGTAGAGAGGATTCTGGGAAGAAGATGGGCAAAGTAGTCATCTGGTACAGAGGGAACACACATGCAAGAAAAGAGGTAAAAGCTATGAGTCAGGTAGTAATATGTAGATGAATAAAATTGGGTTAATTTGAGTAATAAGAGCTAATTAGAAACAAGCCTAAGGTATTGGCCAAGTTTTCATAATTAATAAGAAGTCTCTGTGTGGTTTATTTGGAAGCTCACTGGTGAGAAAAAGAAAGACTAGCAGTGTGTGTGTGTGTGTGTGTGTATGTATGTTGAATTTGGATAACAATGTATGGAAACAGATTAACAGATTCTCTTCTTCTACTATATTGGGCCCTGGGGATCTAACTGAGATTATCCTGCCTGGTGACATTTTATAACCCTTTGAGCCATCTCACCAGTATAAGATTTTCAAGAATATAAATTTAATTTCTTTTTAAAAATGAGACCTGACCCTATTGAATATAGATTTTTTATTATCTATTTATCATCATCTATTACTATATAAAAGACACATTTGTATTGAAATTTCTTTAAAAAGATACAGCATTGGGAATATCTTAAAGGGAGAAACTTGATAAACACAGCTGATGCTTTACAAATGCTGAGTGCCCTGCTGCTGACCTATATACAGCTTCACACTTTCTCTGTTTTATGTTTATATGTTTGTTTTGAGGACAGTGTCTTACTCAGTCTCCTAAGCTAACCCAATATTCTTTAGTAGCCCAGGCTGGCCTTGAACCTGTGTAGCATCCTAAGAAGCTGGATTGCATGTGGTGCCTTCAGGGCCAGTTTTCCTTCCTTTTGAACACTGGGAAGGTAAAAGAATGAACTTTGTGTGTTTAACAAGTTACTTTTGGAGAGCAGCACAGGTTAGACACTAACCACAAAAGCAAATATCCAAGAAAGCTGATGAGCAGTGTTGCTGAAAGTCATTGATCTTCAGTCTTTTAATCCATCTCTCTGGCAGTGATTGCATAAAGCATTTTTCTCACTTATGTTATTGGTTTTCAAAGACTTCAAAGCAAACATTTGTATATGAACTTTGAACTCCTGACACTGCACATTCAGGTTCTAAGTTAAGTCCTGTAAGGCATATATGTTACAAGCCATAGGAACATAAACCACTCTGAGGAAAGGCCACATACCTGTGGAAGTGTAGAACAAGTGGTTAGTCCAAATGGAAAGAGAATCAAAGAAAACAAAAAAGAAAAATCCTAATGCAGTGAGGTGACTTGTGTAAGGCTGGGAGAGAGGGCATTAAGGCAATCCTGGCTTCCAGTTAGATGTTTCTCCACTTTAAGCCTCTACTGCCCCCTTTAAAATTGTTGAAGAAAGGGAGACCAACAGCAAGCCCCGGGAAGGAGGGCCTTTGAATGAAGAGTTTTGCGGGGTGAAGTTGAAGCCGCCCCTCCCTCGCCTTCCCAGCATTGGTGACCGGTCTTGTTTTACTCAGAAATTTGAGCAGACTCTAAAACAGGGGAACACTCCCACAGACTCACACTCGTTGCTCCTCCGAAATTTCGGGCAGTGAAAGATCCAAGGGCGATTTTGAAATCAACTAATGGGACAAAGACCCACTGCTTTCCGTCCTCTGCTTTCCTTTTGGCAGCTGTCCTGGGGAACACCTCGAGTTTATGATCTGAATCTGCACTATTTCATCTACACCTGTTAAGGGCTTCTCTCCTCCCAGACCACCAGGCTCTAGACTTGTTTCACTGCCCAGTTACGGCAACTTCTGTGCCGGCGCTCTGGCGGGCTGTGCTGGCTGTTTGTCCTTGGGATCCAGCTTCTTTGAGAGGCAGGCTCTCCGCCTTCGCTACTACACCAGGAAACTCATAGCCCAGAGTTGGATTCTCCGGGGTTTTGCGGTGCAGTCTTGCTCCAGTCCGAGTCCAGCGAGCTCATGGTGTCTGTCTTTTGTTCTTGTAGCAGGGGACCGCAGCGGGAGCTCGTTCCTGCCCCAGACTTTCCCCTGCAGATTTGATGAACTCCTAAGTGGTTTGCGGGTGGCAGCTGCTGGGAGTGGTGGCCACGTGCAGATGGGGCGCATTGCTGCGTAGGGTGCAGATGCGAGCGGACTATCGAGTGAAAGACACTCTCCCTGGCAGCGGGAACTTCTCTGGCTCACTCTACCTGCGAGACCATCACGCAACAACTCTGGTACCTGTGTCCTTTCCTTCCAGGGCGGGGTGAGCCTCCAGCTCCATCTCTGAACCACCCTTCTCTCTTTCTCCACCTTCTCCTGCCCCAGGATTTGCACCGAGCAGAGTGGCGTCCCTATCGAGTGGTCAAAGAGATCCAGGGATAAACCTGGCAGGTACAACATTGTAGAGGCTCGCATTTGGCTGCTCCTGTTCCTGCTCACCTGCTCACGCTGTCCCACACAGAATCCGACCTCCTCTGGGCGCCTCCCAGATCCATCAGTCCATTTGCTGCGCACTGCTGGCTTCCTGGGCTCAGCTGTAACACAAGGACCAGCACAGTAAGTTCAAACTCTGTCTCCTTTGGAGCCCGGGGTTCTGGAGGGGAAATGGCATAGTGTTTCTAAGGGAAACCTCCCACCCACCCGGAGTTTAGGTGGAATAGGAGACCTAGAGGGGCTAGTTTTTCTGTTTTCTTCTTTTACTAGACTTTTTCTTTTCTACCAAAGGCTTTTGAATATTCTTTGATCAAGCACTACAGTTTGAGAGAGTAAGATATCACCCTGATGTCTCTTAAAAAACATCAAGTACCTTCTAAAGTGCAAGGTCCTGTTAGATTTTTCAACTTGTTCAAAAATAGACATTTCTTAGGCTTCCATTCATTCTCCTAAGATGGATCACCAGCTAGTAGAAATCTATGGTTGTGGGGCAGGAGTCGACATTAACATTTAAATGTCTTTCTTAGTCAGGACTAGTCACTAAAATCTCAGTGATGTGCTGGAGACAACATTACTGTCATAGAAAAAAGCACAAACATGAGAAAGAGAAGCATTCACAGACTTTTATATGATCCATCCGTCTCTCTATTTAGGCAAAGAATTATGTTTTGCATGTGGCATTGTTAATACCCATCTCCCCTCACCGAAGAACTAACAGGTGTGTAGCATAGTGTCTGGAGTTCTTTCCTGGGAAAACATTCCTGGAAGAGCTTGATAGGATGCCAGGCTTTGCCCATCTGGAGTGAATCTGCTGCAGTAATAACTTGCAAACCCACAGATTTCAACATGTAGTTCTCCGGCTCATTCAAGTACCTTGAGCCTCAGAAGAAAAAATCATTTCCTCTTCTTAAATTCTCTAAAGCTGCACCTGTTCAAGAAAACAGCAATATTTATGGTTTTGAATTTCTTGAATAAGCTGTTTCATTTTGCCTTATTCCAAGCAAAGGCTTTTCCTCTGCCTGCTTCTTCCTTGAAGCAGGAGTATCACACATGGCAATAACCTCTTGTGCTATTTTCTCTTCCCCTTTTTCAGAAGTGCTGTTGTTAGTGATAAATTCTGTTTTCAGATAGCACTTTGCCCCAGCCCAAGGCTAGTACTGTGCCTAAGTACAGCTCATAGTGTTCACATGCTAATAGCTTGTAGATCAATAACCATTCCTGCAGAGGATCTATTAATAAAAGTACATCAGAATGAAGAAAATAAGATTAAAAAGAATGGAGGAAATAATGAATAAATTGAATATGCTCCTCTTACCAGTGCCCTCTAGCCTGGTGCTTACACTTAGTTTCATCCCAGCAACCCTCAAAGGCAAACTTTCAGAGTTCTGCCCAACATGTATGATTGGAGTCACTGTGTTCTACAAAGTCAACCTCTTAGTCTGAAGAAAATGGTACAGGCCCTGAGTGGATGCCATTGTTGCCATAATAGTGTGCCTAGGATCCTTGGGAATGCTCTGTTTGAAATGTATGTAGACCTATGTAGAATATACCAGGATAGCAAATACAAAGACACAGAAGTTCCCAGGCCCTAGGAGGGTGTGTGTGTGTGTGTGTGTGTGTCTGTGTGTGTGGTGTAGCAGGGGAGAGTAAAAATAGATATAAGTATGTGAGGAAAGTTTCTAGGTTGAGTATACTGACAGACAATTTAAAAGGTTATAATCAAGATCTGAATTAAGAGGGTCTTAGGCCAAGGTTCTTACAGAAGCAAGTACCTGATTAATAACAACAACAACAAAAATGTGAGGCTTCTGTGGCATAGAATGAATCCTGTGTGTCCTTATATTCAATAAAGAACAGGATTTCTTTGTTTTAAACAAGAAATGTTTAAAACATTTTGTATTAAACAGGTGGTATTAGTTATTAGCAAAATTGTATTGTTGCTTAACTTTATATTAGTTTTGTCCAACTATTGAGTATCTCTAATGTATTAGATGGTACACCTTGAGATTAAACAATGGATCAAGAAGTTTCAGTTCCTGTCTTCAAAGAGATTGCTGTCCTAGGCTGGACAATTGAAACAGTGCCAGTGTGGCCTGTGGTGTGGGCAGTGAGCATGAGCCTTTTGGCTAAACAGGCTATAGAAAGACTATGGTTCATCCCAGAGAGGACAGAGAGGCCTGGAGAAGGAAGCCTGAAGTGTTCTAGATTTGGTAAGATTCAGAATGAGAGCGTAGTAGACATCTATTGTAAAGTCAAGGGTGCTCAGGACAAGGCCTCTGCAGTGATGCCATCAAGCCTTGAATGTTATTCTCAGGAGATGAGCCTTATTTTAGTGGGAGAACAAATGAAAGTGTGCTTCTAGCAGATCATAAAACATCCATCCAGGGGTGGAAAAGAGAAAGAATCTGTGCAGAGAATTTGTTATATAAGTATTTGGAGAAGAAACCTGAAAGTTAGGCCTGTCTGGGGATTGCAACATCAGTGCCCTCTTACTACCTTAAACTGAAAAAGAGGCAGTGTGACCAAGACCCTAGAAACAGGCCTACTCATAGGAAGCAATCACACTGGATCTGCACTGTGGGAATCAGGGCCATAGAAGAGCCACTGAGGCTTTGAGGATCTACCCTGAGCTCAGAGGGAGAAAGGAGCAAGCGTTGGTGTCTTCCTCCGGCTCTTCATTCATACAGTCTTCTTTTAAAAACTACTTATATGCATATGATGTGTGTAGGATATGTATATATGATGTATAAAGAGTATGTATAATGGATGTTTATGTGTGTATGCATGCATGTTCATATGTATAAGTGTGTGTGAGTGCACGCGTGGTATGTGTTGGGTATGTATTGTGGTGGATGATGTGTATGTATTGTATGATGTATGTATGTATGTTTGTATGTGTGGGACACATATATGATATGCGTGTTTAACATATGTGTGTATGTATGAGTGTATGTGAGTACAGTTGTGACATTGCACACATGAGGCAGTCAGAGTACATCCTTTAGTATAGGTCCTCACTTTCCACCTTGATTCTTTTTCAGACAAAGTCTCTTGTTCACATCTGCGTGCATCCATGAGGATATCTGACCCTTAAGCTTCTGAGAATTCTCTTGTCTCTATCTCTCATCTTGCAAAGGAGCTGGCATTATAGATGTGCATTAGACATCCAGCTTTAACGGGCTTTCTTCATATCTCTACATTTGCATAGCAAACACTTTATTCACTGAGCCAGCTCTGCTAACCCCTCCAGATTTTTAATTATCTCCAAGTGCCTCCCACTGATTCAAACCAACCAGAATCCTGATAACTTGGAGCCTGAAAGTGAGGGTCCTGTGCAGGTCAGTGGACAGAGAAAGACAGAGGCATTAAAGATGAGAAGTGGAGTGGGGCACACAGGCCAGCCAGCATTGTTTGTGAGCTCAATAAACAGGATTCATCTACCAGCAGTAGTAGATGCTATTATGACTAATAAAGAAATTTATTAAAGAACCTTATGAATTAATAGCAGAAGCCTTTTGTGATTATGCATATATTCACAAATATTACCACTAGGGTTCACCTAACAATGAATTTATAATAAAAACAAATGTATTACGTTAAGCAATTTAGTAGAGGTATTATCTGCTGCCTTAAGACCCAGAAGGATTCTCCCTTCAGAATACAGGTTTTGAAGGATTTGTTGAATGCATATCCCAGTAAATGTCAGAATCACTTGGTGACATGAGACTTTACCTGTTCAACTAATAAATCAACAAGTGAAAGCAATAGAAAAAAGGAACAAAAATTGGAAAGAAGTTGTATAGCTAAACGAATAATTATGTTTAGAAACTGAACCAAACAAAATCTTGTGGTAGAAATGTTGATAAGGGATGTGTGGGAGAAAGAGATAGGAGACCAGTCTGAGGGATCTTTAAAGCATGGGGGGCGTCAACAAGAAAAACTAGAATGCTTATCTTTTTTTGAACATTAAGGGCATTGATTATGCAGCAGATCACATAGGCAGGTAAATTCTGGAGTGTGGGTAAGCGGGAAAGAAATGTGCCCAAACTTCTCCATTTAGAAGTGTAGAGAGTCATATGTGGATGTATTTTTAATGCAGTACTTTTGTAGGATCCTGCTCTGTGTTGTGTGGAGAGTTACTCTCAGCCCCTAAATAAATCAACAGTTCTACAAAGGGTTCCATTTTAAACACCAGGTGGCCCAGTAAAGAAACAAAAATAACAGTGTACTTATAATGCTAGTACTGAAGAGGTGGAAATAGTTGGATCTGTGGGTCTCATTGGTCAGAAGGAACAACCTAGTTGGTGAATTCTAGGAGGACAGTGAAAAGTCCTTTCCTCAAAAAAACATGGATGACATCTGAGAAATGATACCTGAATAAATTCCTACCCAAGGAACAGAGCAGTGGCACATCACTTACATGTATAGTTTACTATTGCCAACAACCCCACAAGGAGGAGAGTGGGCTCATATATACAAGCAAGAGAAAACGTGGCTATGTGAGAATCCATTAATTTTTTCCCTATTTTATTCTCCCAAAGTTCAGGTACTCAGCCCAAGGGAGTCATCTGTCCCTTTTCTATACCATGTACTGGTATATACTTAAAAGTTTCAAAAATCTAAGAGGGTGAGACTTTCCTTTGAGTTTAATTTGTTGACATCATAGCAATTGTAAAACTGATAAATTTTATTGCATTCATTTTGCATTGAAATGGAATCTATATGATCTCCTTCATTCTGGAATTGAGTCCCTCCTATGGAAAAATGCATTCTTATTGTGATTGTAGTTATTTTAAAGACCTGATTTCATGAATCCATAGTTGTGAACAGACTTATTTAGAGGACTTGCTTTAACAAGCTGTTATGTGGTGTTATAGATTAGAGTACAGTTATCTAGAGCTCAGCCCTCTTGGAAGATGGCTGTTTCACTAGGAGTTTCCTGTTATTTTTATTGTAGATTCCTGTGCTATTGTGAGGCCAAGTGAAACTGAAGTGGCGCTGAAGATGGGCCCAGTAGGTGCAGAGACAGATGAGAACCAAACCGTAGAAGCAAAGGTGGAGCCTTATGGGCCAGGGCACCCCACTCCTAGAGGTGAGCTGCCCCCTGATCCTGAGCCAGAGCTGATAGACAGCACCAAACTTGTTGAGGTACAGGTGGTTCTCATACTGGCCTATTGTTCCATCATTTTGCTGGGGGTAGTTGGCAACTCCCTGGTCATCCACATAGTGATCAAATTCAAGAGCATGCGAACAGTAACCAACTTTTTCATTGCCAACCTGGCTGTGGCAGATCTCTTAGTGAATACTCTGTGTCTACCATTCACTCTTACCTATACCTTAATGGGAGAGTGGAAAATGGGTCCAGTTCTATGTCATTTGGTGCCCTATGCTCAAGGTCTGGCAGTACAAGTATCCACAATAACTTTGACAGTCATTGCTCTAGACCGTCATCGCTGCATTGTCTACCACCTGGAGAGCAAGATCTCCAAGCGAATCAGCTTCCTCATTATTGGTCTGGCCTGGGGCATCAGTGCCCTACTGGCAAGTCCCCTCGCCATCTTCCGGGAGTACTCACTGATTGAGATCATTCCTGACTTTGAGATTGTGGCCTGCACTGAGAAGTGGCCTGGTGAAGAAAAGAGTGTATATGGCACAATCTACAGCCTTTCTAACTTACTGATCCTGTACGTTTTGCCTCTGGGCATCATATCTTTCTCCTATGCCCGCATCTGGAGTAAGCTGAAGAACCATGTCAGCCCAGGAGCCGCAAGTGACCATTACCATCAGCGAAGGCACAAGACAACTAAAATGCTGGTGTGTGTGGTAGTGGTGTTTGCAGTCAGCTGGCTGCCCCTCCATGCCTTCCAACTTGCTGTGGACATTGACAGCCATGTCCTGGACTTGAAGGAGTACAAGCTCATCTTCACAGTGTTCCACATCATTGCCATGTGCTCCACCTTCACCAACCCCCTTCTCTATGGCTGGATGAACAGCAACTACAGAAAAGCTTTCCTCTCTGCCTTTCGGTGTGAGCAGAGGTTGGATGCTATTCACTCTGAGGTGTCTATGACCTTCAAGAATAAAAAGAACCTGGAAGTCAAAAAGAACAATGGCCCTACTGACTCTTTTTCAGAGGCTACCAATGTCTAAGAAAACAGGTGTGAAATCAAGCACATGAATGAATTGTGATCAGAGCTGCCAGTGTGGTTAGGGAAGGTTTTCTGACCAGTGCATGCTGACCTCCCATTCATTGTGCTGACTATAAAGTATCACAGTAACATTCCTGGAAAACTGGCTGGTTGAGCTGAGGCGAAAATGAGCAAGTTGCCATGGTACAATGGTTTGATTACTGGTACTTAGATAGTATGTTGGATTGTGAATACAGGAAGGAAATAATTATGACTCTTTTCCCAGAGTGAAGGAAACCTGAATGTGGACTTGGTATCCGTATAGCTAAATGGTAGAGGTAAGTGTTAACTCTAAAAGCACAATAAGGTCTGCACTGGGGATGCAGTGGACTCCACTGATCCCTCATCCCTTTATGAAAAGCTGCTGAACGAACTTAGATTTCCCTAAGGAGCCATAGGCTCTCTGTTACAGTATTTTGGTTTTATTGTCCCTCCTAAGATGAAATCCAAATGAGAATGGTATAGGTAAATATTGCTTGTGACGAATAGGAGGACATCAAGATAGCTAACTTCCAGAAAATAAACAAATTTGCTATATGACCAATATTTTGGCAATGATAGGGGAAATCCTTATATACTCAGCCATGAATTATCTGTTATTAAAATCAAATGAACAATTGTTGATTTTTTTTAAAATCAGAATCAAAACCTTTTAAGTAAAAAATTATTATACTTAAAAGAAATGTAAACAATAGTTACATTTCTTTTTAATGTAAAGCATTAACAATTAACCATTGTTTAATTTCTTGTTTTGAGCCTTTCCTGGTTTATGTAGCTACTATTCAGATAGCAAGTAAGCAAGCTGGTCCTTTTGCTTGTTGCTAATTGTTAAAGTCCATTGGACCTATACAACTCCTATGACCATCCCTCCATGAGAAGAATGTTCTCACTAAAAATTAAACCACATTATAAAATCATTTTGTAACAATTAGACTTTAGTTGTAAGCAATCCCTCTTCTCCACATATATTGCTCTAACATGTTTACAGGCACTGCAGAATAATGTTCTTTGGAGTTTACCTTCAGCAGACCAAATCTATGTTAAGTGAAAATATAATTTCATTAAAACGAACCCATTCAGTAAGAAATCTCAAAACCTGAGTTTATTTGACTTTGCAGATGTTTGGTTTTCAACACATTTTCCTGAAAGTTTTCTCTTTTCAAAATGACTATATTTTGGGGGTAGCATAAATATGTATAGAAAATAAAAGCATATCTATAAATAGTGAAGCATTAGCAATTTTTATTTAATACTTTTATAAATTTAGCTTTTACTTCCATAGTGCCCAACCAAAGATGATTAAAACTCTATTTTGTTCACACAGAAAAAAATAAGAAAATAAGATGATAAAATAGTTGCACTTCTCTGGCTGCTGAAGTTTCAGTGTAGGTGTATTTTTGTAAATATTCTTTACATTTTAGAAACATTCAACATAGTCTTATACTTAATAGTGATATTAATGTTGTATATATATTTAAAATTCAGAGTCTAGCTGTTATTAAATTCCTTTTAGGGTGGGAATAAAGTTTGGATTAGAAGTGAATAGTACTTTTGGAATACTGGGATGGCACAAACAAAGGTAAAAGCAGGTTTGAGGCAGACTCAGAAGTCAATGAAATACACTGCTGTCTGAAGTGTGTAACATAAATATAAAACATGGTTTTTCTGTTGGACTCTCAGCTGTCATCTAAAGACATGCCTTTTATATTTTATGCAGAAATACAAGAGATGGTAAAAGGTTATTGAGAAGTTTTTATGCCCTTTGCATATTCTGTACCCTGTCCAGAACTTGTGTGTGACTGTAACAACTGTGATGGTAAATTATTGGAGTCCACCTACTGATTCAATTAACATATTTATGATTAAGTTTATATGTTAAAATGATTAGCAAAGTATCTTTTATGTAGTGATTTTAATGTTAAAATAAAAAGAATTTGAGAAATTGTGTAGGGTTTCCATGTAGCTCTTGCTCTGAAATAAAGTCTCTCCTTACCCTGTGAGGACCATGTGAAAATCCCTGAGTGTCCTGTGAGAATCCCTGAGTGTCCTTTGAGAATCCCTATGAGTGAGTGTCCTGGGCAAATCCCTATGAGTGAGTGTCCGGTGAGAATCCCTGTGAGTGAGTGTCCTGTGAGAATCCCTGTAAGTGAGTGTCCTGTGGAAATCCCTATGAGTGAGTATCCTGTGAGAATCCCTGTGTCTGAAAGTCCTATGAAAATGCTTCACTTTTCATTTTCAGGCCAGATCTTTCTCTTGAACTTGAAGCCTACATTTCCATCAATTTATAAACTGATTACACTGGTGCCACCAATGAACACTCAGTGTGTCCCTATTAGAACCTGCCAGTTAAGTACAAATATCCTGCTTCCACTTCTAACTTGTCACCAATCTAATGTATACTCTTTCCCAAGATTTTACTCTGTGGAGTCAGCCCCAATATTCCTCCAGTCTTTACCTATATGCAATCAATCCCTTCATTTTAATGTGATTTCTAGCTGTTTCCTAAATCAGTTCACTTTTCTTAGTCCCCATTATACATGCTATGGCTTTTTCCCAGATGTGTATTATCTCTGATCTAGATTATGTAATATGATGTTTCTGGCCCAGCCTTTCCAGCCTAGCACCAAAGTTTTGACCCTCTCACAGCCCTGCTACCACTTACCTCCAAATAATCACACAAAGGCATACATTAATTTCATGCTGATTGACCTATTACTCAGACATATTACGAGCTAGCTCTTTCATCTTTACTTAATCTATTTCCATTAATATGTTTAGCCATGTGGCTTGGTACCTTTTCTCAGAGCAGCATGGTTGTCTTCTTTCCTCTGCATCTCCTGGCTTCTCTCTGGTGTCTCTGCTGGTTTTTCTGCTCTGCTCTTCCTGTTCTCAGAGTTATCTTAGTCTGGTAGTCCTACCCACACTTCTTGCCTCCCTTCTGGCCAATTAGTGTTTTATTCAATGAGTAGGAGGGACAAATATTTACAACGTACCAGAACATAATCCCACTCCAAGGTTAATAGAGTATATTCCTATCTGTACTCTATATCATGCCATTTTCACATACAATCCAACAATTATCTAATAGACAAGGTAATTTTTTCTTAAACTCTGGTTTTATCAAGTCATTCTCTGATTAAAACTCTTCATTTGTATCCTCATGAATCTTATTTTTGAAGTTATATCTTACTAAAAATAATTCTAATGATTTCAAAGGCTGCTTAACATCTATATTAAGATTCTTGACAGGAACAAAATCAGTATATAATTGTAATAGGGAATTTATTAGATTGGCTTCACATGATCTGAGGCTAAACAATCTTGTGATGGTCATCTGTGGAGTGGAGATCAAGGGTAATCAGTAGCTGCTCAGGGCAAGAAACTGAAATCTCAGAAACAGGGGGACTGATGATGCATCCCCAGCCTGAGGCTGAAGGCCTGGCAGTTCTCTGGAGAGTCACTGATATGACATCAGCTGATAAAGTTGGAGTCCAAAGTCCCTGGGTGATGATAGAAGCTGTAGAAAAACTCACTGAGGAAAGCAGATATTGTATATGCTAGCTGACTTTCTCTTCTTCAGTTTTAATTTGACCAGAGCCTCTGGCCACTTGGCTGGTAGTGCTCATATTCAAGTTAATCCTGTCTGAACAAACCCTCACAGACACACTATGAAGTGCCTTACTGATCTTCCAGGTATCTCTCAGTCTCATTAAGTAGTCAATCAAGATTAACTTTTGGAGCACAGGTTGTGTCTATTTGTTTTACCTCATGCAAATTCTCTTTGCACCAGCTGCTAGATTTTAAGGACCTGAAGACAGAACAAGTGACATCTTAATCATGTGGAATTGCAGTACTTGTAGTTGCTGTCATCAAATTGAAATTTAATAAATATTAATCAGATTCATCAAGGAAAATGGAGTGCTTTGTTATTTGTTTGAGACAAGATTGCTTTTCTGTAGCCAGGCTGGCCTTGAATTTATTAAGGAGCTGAAGATGACCTTGAACTGCTGACCCTCTGGCTTTAACCTCCTATGTTCTGGGTTACTCATGTGCCCCACTAAGTCATGACTGAAACTCAATTTTAGGGGTAAATATGAAAGTCAATAGATAAAACTATTGGAGAAATAAGGCATAACTTAGCCTGATTGGTTATAGTTTGTCTAGGAAAGTAGGGTTTTCTATCTAGGAGTCTCAGAATGGTATTTATTAATATAGAACAACATCAGGATTTGATGTTTGTTTGTCCTGTCTTATTTAATTGATAAATTAATGTTTTAAGTGTGCATTAAGTGTACTGCATTTCTCATGATAGGCAAGTGCTATTTTTTCAAGCCACTATATATTATATATTGACACGTTTAGAAAATAGATTTTGTTTATAGCTCAGATAAACTTATTTGAAACTTAATTGGAAGATTCAATAAAACATTGCAGTCATGATTCAGCAATCTGGATAAGCCATCATAAATACTATAAATATAGAAAATAAAGGCCAGGAAAACCACTGGAAATGCTGGAGAAGGAGCCCTGAAAGTTTCTGCTAACATTAGGAAATTAGGAAAGGATTTTAATGTAAACATGCTATGGCAGCTACCATATGGCCTATTATGTGGTCATAAGACATAAAACAGGGGCAATAGGAAAAAAGACATGTGGACACTATCAGCTGTAATAGAGTTTGATTTGGCGGAGAAATGGAAACAATGAAGAATAAAATGGAGGAATTGGCTTGACATTTCTCACATTCATAAACTGGCTCATATGATCTATTAGAGGCACTTGGTTATCACTGACTGAAAGCCCACTAATATCAGGGACCAACAGACAGCAGAGGAAGGATGTGTATCCCTGAGGGAGTTGGGCATAAAAGAAGCAA
Organism: Sigmodon hispidus; assembly: GCA_004025045.1. Classification (NCBI taxonomy): domain Eukaryota; kingdom Metazoa; phylum Chordata; class Mammalia; order Rodentia; family Cricetidae; genus Sigmodon; species Sigmodon hispidus. Next base: position 67,144 of record PVIH01007718.1, read on the forward strand.
TAGTTGATGGCCAACTTGCTGGATGTGACAGGACTGTGCACACAAGAGAACTAAGAAGGAAATTAATAGAGATCCATTATGAACTTCTGGAGTGATATGGGGTTTAGTGGCTTTTCTGAGCCCCAGGTTGGGACACAGTATTCACAAGCTGGGAAGGGATGAAAGGAAGACAATGTAGAAAAGATATGTCTAATTCCCTGGGGAAAAAATGTGACATAATTTGTGTCAATCTGGACTTTCTAGGTGTTGTGGAGAATGGGGAATAGAAAGCCAAATGTTGCACTACTGAAGTTCCAAAAGTCTTTAAGCCCAAACAGTTCATAGAAAACACACAAATGATTAAGAATACAAATGAAATCAATAAACTTTACTCGAGGACTAAGTAGTTATCCTCCTAAAATATTCAGTGCACAACTTTATCCAGCCAGAAGATACACTATGGATGCCTATATGGGGCATATCTAGCCAATTCAATAGCAAGAACCAAAGTGCTGGCCTAGAATGTGTCAGATCCTTCTAGCTCCAGAAGTGGGCACAGTAGGCTACATCATAGTCCTTGGGCCTGAGACAGAACAAGCATTACATTGCAGCAGCTGTAGAAGAGAGAGAGAGAGAGAGAGAGAGAGAGAGAGAGAGAGAGAGAGAGAGAGAGAGACAGAGACAGAGAGACAGAGACAGACACAGAGAGAGAGAGAGAGAGAGAGAGAGAGAGAGAGAGAGAGTCTGTGAGTTATGGAGGACTGACTAGGGTAGTTTTTCCCATTAGTGCTGTTGAAACTCAGTATTGTTCCTCTTTTGTGTGTGTGGGAGGAGGGTGATAAATTCTGGTATGTGTGTTCATCTCCATGGGTACATGTCATGTATGTGCATGCAAATAGAAGACAGTCAACTTTAGATGCCTTTCTTCAGGAGCCATTTACCTTTTCTTTTGAGGCAAGGTCTCTCACTGGGATCTGAAGCTTATCAAATGGGCTAGGTTAGAAAACCAGCATGCCTTAGGAATCCTCTGATAACTACCTCCTCAGTTTTGGTATTAAATGCACAAGCTTCCACACCCAGCTTTTATTTTACTTTATTTTTTAACATAGATTTAGGGGGAGTAAACTCAAGTCCTTATACTTGTCTTTTGCTGACTGAGTTATCTCTCCATCTATAAATATTGCTTTTTATCTTAATGGATTGTTATTTTTATGTGTATGTGTATTTGCAGGCATGTTTGTACATTCATAATGTACATGCCTGGTGCTCATGAAGGCAAAAAGAAGATGCTGAATCCCCTGCAACTGGAGTTACAGAATGTTGTCAATAGTGATGTGGATGCTAAAAACTAAACCTGGGTCCTCTAGAAGAGCAGCAAATGTTCTTAACTAATAAGTCATCCCTCCAGCTTCACATTATTGCTTTTCTTCTGAAATGACTGATAAGAGATCTTTTCATATAAGAGCAAAACTTGCAAACATTTCTTTATTAGAATTTCTCTAGTCACCCAAGTTCAATGGCACTTATTTGGAATGGGTGATGGATGCATCAGAGATCCTGCTCTTTGTGTTAAAATGTTTCATTACATAACGCTAACCTTTGAGTGTCTTCCCGATTTGCTAAAGTGTCTGGAAGAATACTAAACACCACAGGTAAGAGTTTAAATGACCAAAAAAAATAATAAAGAGTTTGAATGAAAGATTCTATGTATGAATGGGAAAAGGCACTCCTAGAAACTGTAAGGCTATTAAATAAAAATTCTCCAGCCAAGGGTGGAAAACCTTTCTATGAGTTATTACCTGGGAAGCCCTTGAGATTTCACAAATTATAAAAGTTCTTGACACTGCTATGGGTTGTATGCCAGAAACAAATGGTGAGCCTGTATTACTACAGTATACTGCATAGAGAAATTGGGCTAGGGCTGAACTTGAGGTTTTCTCCCAGATATATGTACTCATGATAATGAAAGATACTACTACTGCTGATGGGGTTAATTGTCATTGAAAAATCTGACAACTTACATGTTCTGTGTAGCAGATAACCAGCATGCCAGGCAAGCTTTATCTAATAGTGAAATAGTGATACAACTGTTATAGATGCAACTGACTAATTTCTGATTAGATTTAAGACTCACTCTGTAGTAGGAAACTCACATGGGATACTCTTATCCAAACAGAAGTCAAGAGCAAGGAAGGTCACAAGCCCTGGTAGAAAAGTTATAAATACTGAAGAAGGGCTTGTTGTGTAGATAGATGCTTGCTATGAAACATTCCTGCCTGGAGGGAGGCATATCGGACTCAGGAAGTAATTAAAGCATGTGAGACCCCAGGAAGTAAATGAAACTTACAGGGCTCAGAAGTTTCCTGAAAATTAGAAGATTCAAAAGGCTCCTCCTCAAATTTATGTAAGTGTCTTAGTTTGGTTTCTGTTGCTGTGATAAAAAAGTATGATAAAAATCAACTTGAAAAATAAAGCTTTCCTTCATTTTATACCTCATCATGAGTGAAAATCTGGGCATGAACTCAAGGCATGCAAATGGAGGCAGGAACTGAAGCAAATGGTATAGAACAATGCTGTTCACTGGCTTACTCTACATGGCTTGCTTAGCATGCTTTCTTATACCACTCAGGATGATTTTCTCAGTGCACCAGGGCTGGGCTATCCCAAGTCAATCTCTAATCAAGAAAATGCCTACAGACAATCTGATGAAAGAGGCATTTTTATTTTGAGATTCTTCATCCCAGAGAACTCTAGCTTGGGGTAAATTGATAAATAATAAACGACTAGTACACTAAGCAATAATGAGTGCTGAAGAGAGGAGCCTATTCCACCATTTGTTAAAAACTCTGGGAATTAGTTTTCAGAGCAGTCATCCATGCTGGTACAAGATTTTTAGTGATGCAAATGCCTTTACATCATCCATGCTCCAGTAAGTATATCTCTTCATTTATACTCCTGTGAGTAGACTCAATAAAGCAGCTTATTCTATTGCTACATATTGGGTGGAATCATTCCCTTGATCTGTTGTTAGTGTCCTATGTAAGCTGTACAGATGTTTTTCTATGTCTTCTCAGGAAAAGCAAACAATACACCAAAAGGTAGGAATTTTAATAAGCAAAAGGTGAGTAAAAATTGATATTGGGGGAATTATAAGTAGAAACTGTTGGACTATCCAGAGTCCATAAGTCATTAGGAGTTCATATTATCAGAAACAGAAGGTTAAGACAAACTTGTCACTATCAAGTCTTGCCAATATCAGAATATGTACCTGAAGAAAAGTGGAAAAAGCCTAGTTCACAATCTACTCACACGTAATTAAAATAGTGACAAATTTCAACACTTGTTCAAAATCATTTGCTAAGCAGCATATAGCTTCTCTGGCAAAGGAGTGTGATATGTCATTAAACGTTTTCTTTTAATTGTATTATGTCATTTTCATAAACCCACATGAAGGCAATGTTTCTTTACTTTTTGACGTCTCATAGAAAGTATCATAAATGATTGAAAAATAAGAAATTAGATATGTAAGTATACACACACATTCCATATTATGTTCTGTCACTCAATACTACAAAGTATCTGGACATGGAGCATTCAGCATCTAAAGGTAGGAATAAATCCTTCCCAAATGGATGCCCAATTCTATCTTTGTAGGAGTAACTGTCCCTAAGCTGTGCATGGAATGGAATGTGGGGAGAAGAAACTTTGGAATATGAACAAAATAATTTGAATATGTAGAATTTAAAAATAGTTCTTGGTGAATGTAACCTATTTAATCCAGCCAGTTGGTAATTAAAGGTGACAACTAGCTATCAAGCTTCTAGACAAAAGTAATTCAAATTTATTAGGCTAGAATAAGCTATGTCTTCACTCTGTTGTTTTGTCTGATCAGGGTGGTGGGAGCACCTACTATTCAATCATTTCTGTTCTTCAGGCTAAGGATGTAATTCTCCTGCTTCTAATGCAGTCAAGGAGGAGAAACAAAGGACATACTCAGAGTTACAACAGTTGGATGCATGGTGCATATTCAAATGGAATCAGATTATCAATCAAAGCAATGTGCAATGAAATGTGGATGCTAAGGGGCATGACCACATGTGGAGATGTAACAGCAAGATGTAGATGAACAGAGATACACAATTTAAAACTCATCAGAATCAAAAGAGAGGTTTACCACTCAAGGGTTGTTTCTGCCATTTGTTTTAGAAAACAAAATTTATTAGAAATAAAAACTTCCTCCCTGCAAAGACACCCTTGTTCAAACATTCGCCTCAATAGCTATTGTCAAAGACACGGGAAGCCTCATAAATGTGCAGATGATGGTCTGCTCATTTGCTTCTAACCTCACAAACTCCACAAGGCTCCAACCAATCTGGTTTGTCACTAAGAATTTTATATTTATTTTCCAGTGTTTTGCTTCTCCAGCCAAAATTAGATTAAGAATACCTATGAAGTCCCTGATTAGGATAAGTTATAATTATCACTATACTGCAAGTTTATGCCAAGAATTTCAGCCCTAAGAGTATTTGTCATACACACAATTTTCTTGAAGCATTTACCTCTGAGAGTCACTTTTCCAGAGTGCATCTTCAAGAAACAAGAATAATGTCTTAATTAGTTTTCTATTGCTGTGATAAAATACCATGACTTAAGGAAACTTCAGGAGAAAGGGGTTTAGTTTATTTTGCAGCTTGTGGTTCATTATGCAGGGGAGTAAGGGCAGGAACTCAAGGCAGGACCCTGGAGGCAGGAACTGAGGCAGACTCCATGGCAGAGTGCTGCTTACTTATTTGACTGGCTAATCATGGCTTCCTTTGCTTACTTTCTTTTGCAACTGGGAACCATCTGCTCAGGTGTGTCATTGTCCTCTGTGGGACGATCCTTCCCACATCCACCATTATTCAAGACAACACCCCCACAGACTAGCTTACAGACCAATCTTATGAAGTCGTTTTCTCAGCTAAAAATCCCTTTCTTCCTACACATGTTTAGGTTTGTGTCAAATTGACAAAAACCACTCTACCCAGTGAGTATATGATGAAAATATTTCTACACAAAACTTAAGCCTATTTACACACCTTTACTAATCATAGAAATTGTTTGCCATTGTATTGCTACGATTTGCTGACACTGAATGTTTGCCCACAAAGCTTCAGGTGTTGAAATTTAATAGTCAGTGTGACAATATAAAAAGGGGACTAGGCCGTGAGAGTTTCTGCTCTTATGAAAAGTCTACATGCAATGCTTAACCTTTGGCTGTTCTGTTCTTTACGTCCACCATATGAGGTCACACTGCTCTTCCCCCTGTGGAAATGTAGCAGTAAGTTGCCATTTAATATTTACAGACCGGTTCTCTCTAGAACAAGGGCTGATGGTGTTTTGATTTTGGCTGTTTTTATCTGCAGAATTGTGACAACTACATTTCTTTTTCTGTATAAATGCCAAAGACTGAAGAAGAAATAGTGATGCACACCTGTAATTTCAGCACTCAGGAGGCAGGGATTGTTTCAAGTTTGAGGTCAGATTGGCCTACATGGCAGGAGTCTGTGTCAAAAAATCCAAACAACAGTAAAAACTAGTCTGGTATTTTGATAGACTGGCACCAATGAATTAGCATTTTCACTGAATATGCTTGTCTATAAGTGTTCTCTCTCTCTCTCTCTCTCTCTCTCTCTCTCTCTCTCTCTCTCTCTCACTCACTGTGGTTTGTGATTTGGAGAGACTTTCATTCAGCCAAAGTCAACCTAGAATTTGTTGTCTAGCCAAGAATTACCATAACTCTGGGTCCTCCTTCCTCAGCCTCCCAAGGGCTATTGTAAACCACCATACCAGATTTTTCCTCAGTGTATTCTTAAGGCTGATTTTGAGACTCTGAATCAATGCTAAGCTTGTTGAAAATGGGTGGCTTTAAACAAATAAGCATTCCCACTACTGGAGACCTAGAGTGTGAATATATACCTGGTGAAGCCTAAATCTGAAGTTGAGGAGCTCATACAGGTAAGGCCAAAGTAGAATTCTCCAAGATGGCACAGAAGATAAGGATCTGTACCTGAGTCTGAACTGATTTATACCTGGAAGAGGTTTAGGGAAAGTGCAGGATTTTGGGTAATGACTACTTGAGTATTAGTGTTTAATACCAGGTACAGCTTTCTTGACTCAGGTCTAGATCTCTTCATGCAGCGACCATGACAACAATGCTTATGCTTAGTAGTTAGCGCTACCCAAAACCCTCTCAGAACTCTCCACACTAGAACATTTCAATGTCATTGTTGATATTTATAACTGGAACATTATAATAATAATTAATTACATAATGAGTCTATTGATTTCATATGACTAATTTCTCTGATAGCTGGCTGGCTCTTGCTCTTCTTTCAGATATGGAAGGACTGTGTGAGGAAGGCCTTTTAAGAGCGTACTTATTTTCTGTTTGAGAGGAAGAAATGCATAGAAGGTAGATGACAGTTAACAGGATTGGATAGGTCCAGTGGGTACATAGTCACCGGAAGCTTCTCCCAGAAGCTGCAGCATGGCAGAAACTGCAGTCACCCCAGACTCAGAATCAAATACTTTCCCCTTATCTTTCTTTACAGTAAAACTTGGGACTAGAGAGATGGCTCAGTGGTTAAGATTCCTAGCTGCCATTACAGAGGATGTGAATTCAGTTCTTAGAACCCATATGACAGCTCACACCTGTCTGTAACTCACTTCCAGGGAATCTGAAACCCTCATACCAAGGAACATAATAAATAAAGAAAGAAATAAAAAAAATAATAAATAAAGAAATGCACACAGGTTCATATGAAATGATAGACTTTGCTTTTTTACTATCATTCTTTACATTTGGAGAACTATCCAAGTTATTGAGACTAGTATAAATTTCTCTTATTATTTTAATTACTGGGTCATATTCAGCTGTATGAGAGTACCATATTTATGACAGTTTGCTCTTAGTAGATACAAGGGCACTACAAGTTTGGTGTTATTATTGTTACTATCTAGGATTTAGGTTAACTCTTTAGCCTATGAAAAAATTCAGGACATAGAAGAATTCAGGCCAAAGCAAAAGTAAGATTAGCAAGTAGTAAAATTCACTGGAGGAGAAGGAACCCCAAATCTCAGAGTCCGCTGTCTCCCAGACTACCAGAAGCCTTTATCTTGGACAAGCCTCCCATGTCTGGTTCCCAATAGATAAGTGGAGCAGTTCCCATAAACTGCCTCGGATCTTCTATCCCTACAGAGGTAAAGAATATGGAATGGTGTGTGGATGCCTCATGCCTTGAGATCTGTCTAGGGGCATGAGTATGGAAGTTCCTGGGAGACAATTTTTCTTCTCTATGCTTGAACAGACTTGAAGATAGCTGATCCAAAAGTCTCCAGTTTGGAAAGGAAGCAAGATGTAAGAAGAATGAAAGCAGGCATTTGGCCATTTTTCTTCCAGTAGCACTAAGATGAAATTGATTATAAACATTTTTCAAGTCTTTCCTGGACATACATTTTTATGATCATTAGGGAACACCTAGCAGCTAGATTATTAAGTTATAGATTAAGCACAAGGTACATTTTGTAAGAAGTGTATAATGTCTAGATCATCTTTTCAAATTACTACTTTCCCACTTGATAAGTGTGAGATCCAGCCAACTCTTGCCTTTGGTGGGACTGGATTTTAATGTTGTGCAATTCTCCTCTTGCTTCTGATTTGCATTCCCCCAGTGACAATCACTTCTGAAGTACTTATCAATAATTCATGTATTTTCCACAAATGGCTATTTGCTGGCACTGCCTAGTTTTAAATTTGTTTTGTATTGTCAGTTATGTTTTTAAGATTTGTGATAGGACTTTTTAAAATCTGGATTTATATGAATGTAAACATGTGTATGTGAATGTGTATGTGTGTGTAATGTATAGCATAATAGCATATAAGATTATTCAGGTAGTAATAAAGTTTGTTTTCTTTTTAGTTTTGCTGAAAATCACTTTATAATTCTTTATTTTGATATGTCTTTAACATGTTATTTCTAAGAAATCATTATGCAGGAAACATTTGCTTTTCTCATAAGTTCATAGTTCAAGCTTTTACATGTGTATCTCTGATTCATCTCAATTTATATCTGCACTTATTGACTTTCCATATTTTAATTCAATTCTCCTGTCATCAATAACAAGTGCCCTGGTATCCTTGTAAGAAATCGGCTGACTACTGAGAAAATTTCCAGACTATTTTGTTGATGTGCTATGGCAGCGTCAGTATTTCTGGATTACTGTATAGCTGATAACTTAGTGGTCATCACCCAAACTTGTTCTTTCATGGTATCATGTTGGATAGTCTTAAGTCTTTGCATTTTCACATCAATTTTAATACTTGCTTGTACATTTTTATAGAAAGCACATTAGTGTAATGGCTGAGATTATGTTTACATAAAGTTTAATATAAACATCATAGATACTCTAACAATATTCATTTTTCTTTCAAATTTTCCTTCTTTTAAAATAGAATTATTAAATATTAGTTGTACAAAATGGTGGGTTTTATTATGGCAATTTTATAAATTCATAAAATGTACTTTAACATATCTATTCAGTTTCTTCTTCCTCATCCCCTTTTCTGCTAGTCTTTCAAATGTTTCCCTGTATTTTCATATCTTAAAATAATCTAGATTCTTCAGATGAGAGAAACCTTATGTTGCTTGGCTTTGCAAGTCTGGCTCACTGTGTTTCACACAATTATCTCCAGTTTTATTCATTCTCCTGCAAACAATGTTGTTTTGTTTTGTTATTGTCTGTATTCATCATTTCTAGAAATTAAACTAAAAGGTGTCTGATGGCATGCTCAAAGGTGGAAACAGACAATACATAGAAGAGGTGAGTAAGATCATGTCTCACATCATATTTGAATCATCTTTTTCAAACACTGTTCACTTGAGATCTTCAGCAACTTTAATAAATGAACAGGAAACATATATTTGTGTTCATTAGCAAAGGAAAAGCCTAGATACTGTGTGAATCTTAACTGATTCATCCAGGGATGTGGTAGTAAACCTGGAATTTGATTTTGTAATTGGGTTTATATTACCATGTTTTTTTCTGTTGCTTTGACTGATCTTATACTAAGGTAAAAAATCTAGGATAAATACAGATTCTCTTATTTGTCTAAATAAGGGTAACAGCAATCTCTTATGATTTATGTAAACCTTTTTGAACACCAGATTATCTATTGATTTTTAAACTCACCTTTTCCAATTAAATAGTTTAGTAGAGAATTACAGTACAGATGTTTTCTTAAGTTCTTTGGTTCTCACTACAATGTAAAATGATAAAGCCATTCTAGTTCTTTCTGCCACTACAAGTTATTCCCCCCAGTAGTTACTAATTTTTTTTTATTAACACAAAGTGAATGTAGGAAGAGATTTATCTATTTAAAAGTTGCTTGACCATTTCTAATATACATGAGTCACCTTGTACTCTCACAACACATTTTTACTTTCAGATACGTGACCAAGAAAATGCATGCTTATAATTGTGAAAATATGAAAGGGGAATTCACTGCTACACAGTTCATAGCATCTGAAAATTGAAATCAAATTTTGGTGGACATTTGTACTTTACTAGATAAATTGTTATATATTTATAAAATTTAGTGATCCAGAGCAATGAGTGAGTATAATCTATTGCTTATGTGAAACAGTAGAAATTAATCCTAGAAAGGTCTTGATGAACATATAAAACCAAACAAGGATTTACATTCTCGGTAATTAGCTTTGTGTTTTGAGTGAGAAATTTGTAGTTGCCAAAGTTAATCTCTAAATCCTGGCTACCATGATCCTCCTGAGCACAAGAACAAGAAGGAAGATCTATTGGCGCCTATATATACATATATATATGTATATGTACATATATATGAGAGAGAAAGAAAGAGAGAGACATATCCATGAAGATGAATAAAATGGTATTTAATTAAATCTTTCTGAGGAATCTGTATTTTGAAGAAGAAATACAAGATTAATTGCATGATCCTTTTTAGTATTTGTATGCATATATTATATGTCAATTATCATATATTAAAAACACATTAACTGATGTATGACAAAAGGTGAAAGAAAACGAAGAGCAGATGGAAGGTCACAGAAAAGAAGCCAGAAAGGATAATGAAGGAGAATTGCACAATTTTAGACAGAAGTTGAAAAAGGAGAAGTCTAACAATTCATGTTGTTTTAATTGCTAAAATAAAAGTCTTCCTTACTGGGCTCTCCCCAAACCTTCAGGGAAGCATGGGGCAAGCAGGTACATGTTAACATCCAAGGAACTGAGCAGAACACAAAAGAAAGAAGGACTGTTGAAATGAAAGGTTGAAATATGTTCTTGGGCATTTGCCATTGTTTCAGAATACACTGAAAGTATCTCAAAAGTGTGCAGTAAGATAAGAAAGCAATTCTAGCAGATCTCAAGAAGCAGGAATCTCTGGAGTTCACTTATGCTTATATTAAAAGCACTTAATTTATTTAATTGAAGTAACTGCAATATCAAGGAATTTAGAATAGAGGTGAGATTTGCTAAAGAGATAGCTATAAAAAACAGATTAAGTTATTAAAAATCACACACACAGGATTTTAAATTTTATACTTACTGAGACTTCTGAGTGAATAATTTGTCTTACGGCTTAGTTTTGTTGGGTATTTCTTGTTCTTGTTGGATTTGTGCAACAAGGTCTTGTGTTTTAGGCTGTCCTCTGAAAGGACTTGGAAAGTCTAAACTCAAAAAAGCTGGGATCACTAAGTCAAATTATTGAGGCACTGGGTATTTTTTATTTTATTTTTATATTTATTGTTTGGTGATTTTGTATCTATACCCCATCAAACTCAGTTATCAATCCTCTCAGATTCATATCCACTCTTATGATCCCCCATTTACAAAAATGCCCATTCATGCTGCTCATTTACTTACTGAAGCATAATTAAACACCTTGTGGCCAGACCTTTAAAGAAAACAAGTCTTCCCACACCCCTGCCAGAGGCCATCAATGCAGAAGTGAGAGACTGTGTCTTTTAGCTATGTTCTAGCCTTGAGCTCTTATATACAATAACATCTATTTTTTTAATAAGTTCATTAATGAGTGAGCACATCCTCTGCTTCTCTTTCTGGGTTTGTGATACATTGCTCAGGAGGATGTTTTCCAAATCCATCCAGTTGCCTGTAAATTTTAGGATATCATTTTTCCTTACTGCTGAGTAGTACTCCATTGTGTAGATGTACCACAGTTTGTTAATCCATTCTTCAGCTGAGGGGTATCTAGATTGTTTCCAGGTTCCTGCTATCATGAATAATGCCGCTATGAACATAGTTGAGCTAATGCTTTTGGGGTATGAATGTGCATCTTTAAGGTATATGCCTAAGAGTGGTATTGCTGGATTCTTGAGGGAGACTAATTCCCAGTTTTCTGAGAAACCACCATACTGCATTCCCGAGTGGCTGAACAAGTTTACACTCCCACCAACAATGGAGGAGTGTTCCCCTCACTCCGCATCCTCTTCATCATAGGTTGTCCTCTTTGTTTTTAATCTTAGCCATTCTGACAGGTGCTGGTAGTACTAATAGCAAATGGGTAAATAGATACAAGAACTTTAAATTTCGCTAAGTTCATGACCTGCTATGAGATTTGCTACAGATATTTTATTTGAAGATACAATAATAAAAGCTGTCAAATATCTGCAAGTAAGTTTTAATCCAGCTCTTTAGTAATGTTAAGAATGACCTTTGGAAAGTGTTGATCACAGGCATTTGCATGTGGTCAGTAGGATTATCTCATTTAGTATAGCAATGTTTGGGTAATATTTATTAACAGTTTTGTTTTGTATGTTTTTTTTTGTTTTGAATGAGCTGATTCAATTAAGAATATAGCAAGCCAAAGAAAAAGAATAAACAGCAAGAGAGAAATTAGTGATAGATGTATAGATAGATAGCAAAATATCATCATATTGGGTGATGAAAACATCCCTCAGAGACTGAGTAGGAAAGCTGAAGCTGCCATTTTGGGTCCCAAATGAGCTTGCTTTCCATGGAAGAACTTCCTAAGGCTGATCATTCCAGGTTCTTGTTTGCACTCTGGGCATTATGCATCTGTGGGATGAACATTAGTGAGCTCTGTTGGAAGGCACACATGCAATCCCTGAGAACACAATGTTTACTCTTGGGCTGTTCTGCTGCTCCTTTCTCTCTGTTACACAGTGAGAAGGTTCAGTGTATTTCCAGACAAGAGGCCTTCAAGAACCTGTTGAGGCAAATAAAGTGGTATCTGAAATTTGTGAGGGAAGCTTCACTTCTAGAGCCAGTTTCTCAGTGAGCTCAAATAGCACAGGACAATCTATTTATATAATATGCAAGTATAATATTGTAAATTAATAAATATGTGTTATCATTCATGATGTATCTGTTGTTATTTCTGTTAGAAAACCAGAAAAAACATTATAGAGATATTCTGTTCATAGTCTAGATTGTATCATAAATATTAAGTTATAAGATTCCAAAATTTGTTAAAAATTTTGTTGTAATGTAGTGGTTTTTAAATGGTTTTTATGAATGTCGGCAAAACCAGCTTTAATTTTTAAATTTTCTTGAGTCTTGAAAGTAAAGAATTATAAGAAGAGGAATTCTCAGAGCCAACAGTAGTACTATTTAATATGCTAAATTTTTCACTGGCTTTTGTCAAAGTAATTGTTATATTTAAGATATTGTAGACTCTTATAATATTTCAGGCATCTTTGCATTATGTAACTCATCTACTAACTGCTTTAGAAATAATTTTCAAGCAAAATTAGAGTTCACTTGATTGTATGCATATTTCTAGATTTCAATATTTTAAAATATCATTTGGCAATTTGAAGATTCAGAAGGAAAAAAAGAGGTTTTATTGTTTGTTTGTTTGTTTGTTTGTTTGTTTTAATTGGTCACTTTTTTCTTCCAGTATGAAAGAGGGTTTCAAATGGAGCTTTGGCAATTAGCCTTTTGTGGTACTGAAGCTCCATTTTCCTCTGGTTTGACCTGATTGCTTGTTTTCCCAACTCCTACCTTTCTTTCAGAGTGGCTGCTATTTACTTTCCCATTGTTGTTTGGTAAATTGACCTGTCATCTTTTTGTGTGAAGTATTTCTTTGAAAAATAAAGAAGAGATTAACAAAGCAATTATAATGTTATTTGTTAAAGCCAAATGTTTAAAAGCATTTTTGTTTTCATGATGTTAAATTATTCTCATTTCATGGATTTTATTAAAGTAAATAACTTGATGGTTTCTAAAATGTTTTTGAATGCAAAAGATGGTCATGTGAGTACTACTTTTTCTTCTAATTTTTATTAAATTTGTCTGTCATCTCATACATTATTTAATTCCCTCATGTTTGTATATTATGATTTAAGCAATATAATCAACATAAGAAAACTTGTAGTATCTCTCTATATATATTTAAGTATAATAGACAAAGATTTAAAAACATAAAAGTGTAATATAGAAATAATATCTTTAAAACAGATATGGTTCATGCAATGATGTCAATTGGAAAGTGAATGCGGGGGAGAACCAGGAATTCTAATTCAGACTGGGATACACAATACCTTGTCTCAAACACCAGAAAAATCCCAGAAACAATATATTACAGCTTTAGCTAAAGCACAGATTTTTCTAGTATTATTTTAATGTGTCAGATAAAACCTACTAGGAACAGTTCTTTTAATTATCTTATATTACTTTTTCTCAGTCATAGGCATAGGCTTCCAGCCATTTAAACCCTATTAAAATAGAAATTACATTTCTAATAAGATACTTAGATTCACTTGGGGAAGACAGTTGAATGTTTGTTGAAAGTAAATGAAATTTCACTGTCTTAAGCACCATGTTATTTAGAAGGTAGTGGAGTCCATTGAGGTAGTACCTCTTAGGACAGACATGCTTAATCTTTTAGTGTCTTAACAATTTGGGTGATAAAATTTCATATTCAACATGTCACCTGTTTTAAGTGAATGATGCAAGTTAAAAAGATAAGATAATGATTCTTTAAAAAGTTTTTGATTTAGGGGATAACTCTCTGTAGAGGGTAAAGAAACAGGGTCCATGGTGAACATGTAAAGTTGCTCATATATGTTGTAAGGAAAATAGATGCTGGAATTAAAATTAATGTTAAGCATTAAACACCAACTCTGGAGCATTAAGGAGGATGAATATGAGAATGAATAGATATGAAGTAATCAAGCTAAATAGATAAGAAAAGGGACAGCCAATGATGGCAAGCATTCAAGCTGCCTTACTATAGCTTTCCCTCATGAAGCCCTTGACAAATATATTTAGCACTATTGGATGACTATCTGTTCCTATTCATCTATCCTTGCTTCTAATACAGGGCTAAATGTTAAGTAAGGAAGGGGCCTCTAACAAGAAGCTTCCACCTAGGACACCTCTTCTCTTGCATTTGATGAGCTAAGTAAGAGATAACCAAGAAAGACTGCACATACATGTTTGTAGCTGCAAGGGAGTCAACTGTCTGCCGTGGAAAGGCTACAGGATGAACATATAAATGTCAGAAGAAGGTAAATACAGTCTGATTAGAGTCAAAAAAGATACCTGTCAAGGTCAATGATGGCAATGCTAGGCATGACTGGCAGCCAAGATCAGCAGCAAAGTATAAGTCAGAGATGGAGAGAGGGGAGTTTCTACCATACCTGTTTGGTCAGTACATGAACAGTGCATGTCACCTCCCTGACTGAGCAGGGGACAGATGAAAAGAAGACCATGGAGGCCCTTAGATTATGACAGCTCACAAAGCTAAGTAATCTTTTGCTTCAACATTTGTCTACTTTTTAGCATGGCACTGTAAAAAAAAAAAAAAAAAAAAAAAAAAAAAAAAGAAAGTTCAGTGGTTTTTCCTTTACTGAAAACTCTTTCCTCTCTTGAGAGTGTCTCTTACTTTCCCTTAATTTCTCAGTTTTCTCTAATTATATTTAATAAATAGACTTCTACTTTGGATTGTGGCATGGGTATATGTATCTTTAACCTTCTGGCATAAGACAGTAAGATTGAGAGTCACCACTCAAGGTTGATATCTGATGACTATGTGTGGCACTCTAGGTCCTTAATTCAAGCATAACTGGGCCAAGAAAGTCCCTTCAAACTCCAAATCCTCATGTCACCGTAATCTTTAGGTTTTTGGAAAACTGTCCTTATGATCCTTTATTTCATAGAATGATTTATAGCAATTAAGTCATTCATGGCATTTACAAGTTTTTCTTGTTTATGACTAAAGACTTTTGAATAAATAGCCTACAGTTTAGCATTTTGAACTTTAAATGATAAAATCTTGCATATCACTGACTTAAGTTATGATAGAACAGATAGTTTTTTACTTGAAAGGATCAAGGAATTGTGGGATCTTGTTTTGTTTGAGGCAGATTGTCATGGTATAACCCTGTTTGATCTTGAATTTATTATCCTCTATCTTGGATTTCTTGGTGTTAGTACTACAGGTATATGACTCTGTATTAATTAGAGTTCTTTAGAGATTTAGAATGTGTGTGTGTGTGTGTGTGTGTGTGTGTGTGTGTGTGTGTGCATCCTTTACTAAATCAGCTTACTTTGAATAGGAACAAAGTAGAATCACATCTGAGAGTCTGAGAACACAGTAGTTGTTTAGTCCTTGAGGCTGAGTTTCTCAGCAGTTGAAGTACCTCCATTGTCAGTGCCTCACACTGTGAGGCTAACAACCTGGTAGCTGCTCTATGTGTAAGTCTAGGTGACTCAGCAGTCCCAGTCTGGCACTGAAAATCTGTAGGGTGGCTAGAGGACTTCTGGTCTTCAGTCAAGGATGGAAGCCTGGAGTCACCGATTCTGATGTTAGTGAAGGAATCAGCAGCAGCAATAGGATAAATTAACTTGGTGGTGAGAGAGGCTAAGTGAACAGAAGCAAATCATCTTCCTTCTGCTACGCTGCTTTTCATTTGGGCTGCTCTGAGAAAGATGCGCCTTCCAATAGACACTAAGGAAATTAAGAATTCCATAATTGAGACTTCCTACTCAGATAATTATAATTCAAGACAAGTTACATCAAGACTAACCATTCCAGCCACCACAAAAGGTTATAATTCCAAATCTGAACATATGGTCTCTTTTATTTTATTTTATTTTAACTGTGATGCCAATTCAAATGATAAAATATAAGTGGTGATGTCTGTGAAATTCTATATTTTTATGGCTTTCAATATTTTTGAACATTTTGAATATTTTGAATATTAAGTTTCACCCAGGAGTGACTATAGTTAATGACAATGTCATATGGGTTTCAGAAACATAGAAGAATTTACTTTTCAAATGCTTTTTCACATCATTGACTATGACCTGCTCTCCGATAACTAGAAGTTTTTTTTTTCTTATATCCTTGTTTTTTTCTGGGGTTCATTCTTTCTTCTTTAGTTTACCTTATAATTCCAACATTCCTACTTAATCTATTGAAGTCTAGACTTATTTAATTTCTCTAACTTCTTCTTCAGAAATAGTATGTATCTTAAAATGTAAACCCATCCAGCCCTACTATCAACTTTTTTCTTCCTGTATCACAAAAGCTTACATATTTGTAACACTTTTTATGGTAATATATTTGCATGATTTCTTCTATTATATTTTCCAAATTACAGTTCTTTCCTCAGCTTTATCAAAACGTTGTGAAAGACATCTTTTACAATTTAAATTACAACTAGATTTTTACATTTATACCTTTTAAGTAATAAAAATAATTTAGGGAAATTAGGACAAGAGGATTAAATGGATGGCGGTGGGGGTAAAACAGGAGGAGATAGGATGGGGCAACCAATACCAAAGGCCTTTTGAAGAGCCATATGGAAGCCCACTTCTGTAGAGGCTTTCTAAAGTACAAATATGTAAAAGAAATTTAAATGGCATCTCCATACTACATGTAATACTACAATTAGACATATGCTAGCAAATAAATCCCTAATACCAGGAATGGGTTTTATCTTTTTGAGTTGTTGACCAATATGGGTCCCATAGACTGCCTAAACGTTGAGAGCTGGTGCCAACATTTTTTGGGGGTGTAGTTTTTGATTTTTTTAAGGCCTGCTCCATGTGTCAGTGCTGGTCCATCTGCTCTGCCATGTAGTTTAGGTAGTTTTCAGTTAATTTTTAGTTTTCCAAATTTTTTGTATATTTCTGTGGGTTGTCACTCACGTCTTTATGTAAAGATCAAATAATTTTACTTAAGAGCTCTCACACTCAGTAATTCTAAAACATGCCACTCCTTTGCATTAGTTTTTTTGTGTTTCTTTGTTCTCTCACTTCAAGCTTGAAGTATTCCTAGGGATATTACTTGCAGATGTCCTTTGTGGCTTATCTGGGATATGGTGCCCTCATCTCTACCAGACAGTTTGGGCTGTTGCACTAAGGTCCATATTTTATAGTCTACAGATATTGCCCTGTTAGTTCTGATTTCAAGAGTGACTTTTCAAATCTTTGTTTTACTTTCTTTTCAATGACCTGTTCAATGACAAACTACCACATAATTCTTTGGAGATATGTAAATTAGTTTTGGTTTTCCTCTTTAGAGGTGTGTAGCTTAGGTTGAAAGGTCATTGATAGCTTAGGTTCAACCCTTTACCCTCACATTTTGTGAGACTTGGAACTTAAGTGTTGGTTTACCATGTCAGGAAATGGCTTTAGTGGGAAAGGTTTTAGGATTTCTGCTTCATGATTTGTTAGTGCTCAAATATTTTAATTAGCATGCAATGCAGGCTGGGGGGATGGCTTGGTAAGGAAAGTTTCTGTGCAATCACAAAGACCTGATCTTGAATCTCCAGCATGAATGTATAAAGCCAACATGGCACTATATGTCTATAATGCTGTGGAGATAGGGAAGGGAGGGTCCCAGGGCCAAGATGGCCAGCCAGTCTAGTCAAAACAGTACAGTCAGATCAGTGAAAAACAATAGCAGAAGGTTGTGGTATAACTGTTCTCTGTATCATTCTGTGAATAAAGGAGCTGTTTTGGCCTATGTGTAGCACCGTAGAAGTGGGTTGAGGAATCAGAGGAGAGACAGGTAGAGGGTAGATTCAGGCAGTTTCCATCCAGTTGCCAAAGAAGAAGCATGTAGGACTGCAGGTATGGGATATGGACCACAGCCACATGGCCAGGTAGGTTAATGATAATGGGTTGAGTTAAGATGAAAGAGCTAGCTAGCAATGTGTCTGAGACATAAGTCAAACAGCATAAAATTAATATAAGTGTCTGATCCATTTTGGGGGGTAAAAGCCACTGCAGGCAGGTCTGACTTCTGACCCAAATGGGTTCAGAAACCTTTTACAACAGAAGATATCCAGCATCAACCTCTTGATTTCTGCCCATATATGAATATGCACATGTGAACCCACTCTCATGTTCACCCTCACATATGCACATAGTTTTCACACACACACACACACACACACACACACACACACTGAAAGCTATTTTACTGTTAGAATCCTAGCTCTAGAAGAGAAATGGCTCAAGGCACTACTGTGCTTGCTTCTATCATGTAAATCTTTCATTCTACTTCATTTTATTATACTTCCTAAGACCAAGTGAGAAACAGAGTAAAGTTTATATATTCAGGGAAAGAACTTGGTGTCATAACTTAAAGTATCAATATACTGAGCTACCCCACTTTCCCCTTTTATCTACTCTCGACAACTCTGAATACTTATTTCTACGTTGAACATCTTTACTTAGCTGCAATCTTGCTTTTTCAAGTGGCATTGAGATATTATGTCCTAATAAATCATTAGAAACTAGGCAAACTTCCTTCTAATGGCTTCTTCCCTGAGAAGATGTACTTTCCAGTGACTCAGCAGGGAAAAAGGTAAAGTTTGTGAGCATTGATAGGTAATAGATGACTACACTAATATCTTCACAGGGGTTTTTCACTTTATTGGAGAAAAGTATTTTCTGATTACCTGATGAGGTGGTAAATTTTTGGATGCCAATGTTACCACAAAAGTTTGTAAATTTTTATAATTATTACTGAGGACCTTTTAGCTGCTTGAAAGTAAACAGGTATGGAGGTGCCCATTCAGTCTGCCCTTTAGGGCAAGGTCAATTATTTTCTTCCTGCTGTTTCCATTTAACCCATAAAAAGAGTAGCTCTGTGTGGACTTTACTCAGATATCAAGCTGTGGCTCTAGCATATGAAGAATTCATGGCTTTGGATGAAATTCATCATATAGGACTATGTTGTATTTGCCAGCCCATTTTCTTCCAACTTTATTGTTTTTTTTAACTTTTATAGATTTACCTGTTTGTATTTTATAGGTATGGCTGTCTTGTCTGCATATATGTCTGTACCTGTGCATGCGGTGCTCATAAAGGCCAGAAGAGGGCATCATCCCATGGAACTGGAGTTAATGGTCAATGTTAGCTGCCATACGGGTGCTGGGAATAGAATTTGGGTCTTCTGGAAGTGCTCTAACTGCTAAGGTGTTTCTCCATCCTCATATTCCTTGTTTCTTCTCTTTAGAACCTACCACAGCTTCAAAAATTCAAGGCAAATGAACTCTGTAAACAGTAGTAGGAAACTTTCTGTTGATCTTAGCATCTTGGCCTCCTTAAGCTGGGTAAGAAACCAAAGGGGCCAAAGGTGGTTGTTTTAGCTCCCTTTCCTCCAGTTCCAGAGTCTTGAGATCACTGTTTACTCCCTTTTGTTAGGACATAACTAGATTAATAGTTCTCTCTCCTATATGCCAAAATTTCTTGGAAAATAATTCAATATATATTTTAGATTATTCTTAATGCTTTATAAAGGCAAATGATAGACTATTGTCTGTCTTCATTCAACTTTCTATATGGGAATTTATGAAAAATTTTAAAATGTCATGACCTAAATTATACTCATTGTACTCTAGCTAACAGGGAGCCTTTGGTATTATTAAGAGCATAAATTAAAAGCATTTCACTCAATTTAGAAAGTACATTACAAATATAACTTTGGTGGAACTAACCCAACTGTGACAACTAGAAAAACTTTGCCTATAAAAGCCCATAGCATTATAGTTTGTCCTATATATTACACTTTCACTTCTTTAAAAAAAAAAGTAACCAAGTGTTGCTTTTCAAACAATGTAAGATTTTTAAGAAGCATTTCATTAGAATTTATTTAAAAAGTAGTTAATTTCAGCATTGAAAGAGGGTGTTAAATGTGTATTTAACATTTAGAAACAATTTTTGTCCCTTTTCAGTTGTACTATAACCCTTTATCTCTGTTGCACAATATAAAACACACTGTAGGAGTCTTGCATTAATTATTAAACTGGATAATGAGTATTTGACATTTCAAATAAGTATCAATGTCAAGTTGGAGAATTAGGTTTTGCTGATGAGAATGTGACACTATCCTAAATTGTTTGAGGATTTCATTACTTTTATCTTGCAGTGAAAAAAATAAATTAAAGTCCTGTGGAAAGGTGTAAGTATGATACTGAAATCAGATATATTTTTGCAATATAAAGCATTGAAAATCAATTTATTAGTCTAATTACCATAGTAGCAATAAAATAACTGAAGTTTGACAATGTATAGAAAAGAGGTTTATTTAAATTATAGTTTGAGAGGCTAGAAGTTTTTATCAATTGGCCTCACATTTTAGTATAAGAATCTTTAGGTAGAAACCACATCCAAATCACAGCAGCAATGACCTCAGGAATAAATAACTTTTAAAATAAAGAGATAATTACTGCAAGAAAGATGTAACTTTAAGCAGGAAGAGCATTGATTATGGAGATCTATAAGAATATTCTCATCAGAGTGATAGCAATGTACCATTGCCTAGATCTTATGGAAATTCACACATGGACAACATTCTCCTATAAAGTATCAAAATATCATCCATTAAATGTCTTAACTTAACAGAATTTTGAAATTTGAAAACAATTTCTGTCTTTAGACAGTAGATAGTTCTGTGGCTTCCTAAAATTTTCATGCTTTTTTTTTTTTTTTGGTGTGATAATTTATCCATCAAACAAAGAGTGTCACCTGGAGGATGTTGGGGCTCCTAGGTATGTGGATTTTCTCAAGTAGTCTGTGGCTCCATATAGTATAGATTAAATTAGGCATCCATATACATTGTTCTTTTTCAAATGTGTAGGTTTCTGCTGTGATTAATACAAGTGTAGTGTACCACTGTGTCATGAGGCATTTTGTCAGTTATCATACCAACAACAGGACTAATTTTACTTCAATGAGATCCATTAATTTTCAGGAGCACATAAAGGATTAACCAGCCTTGAATAGTGAGAAACCATGACTTCAAAATTAAGCATTTTCTATCAGCTATAATTAATGATAGTTCAGTTTCAAATAAGCAGTATGTCAGGCAATATACTAGAAGCATAAATCAACATAGCTGCTGTGCATAATGATCTGTGACAGTCTCCAATGACAAATTGGCATGGTGTCTGACCTGGTCCCAGGAAATGTCTACCCCCTGACTATCCATTTTTCTATTCTTCAACAAATTCCCAACCCCATCTTTCATCACAAGCCATTTTGTCTTCTTTGTCTGTTCTACAATGACATACTGTCGTTCAGCCTATAGGCTATGTGAAGGAGTTATGAAGTCTTCCACCGTCTCTACCATGGTTTTATTCAAAATGCCACCCACTTCTGTCCCCTCCAGAACTACTCCAATTCCCACTTTGATCAGAAGCCTTGTAACTATTTTTGAATTGCACCTAGGTTTTCAACCTTGCCCATCCCACAGCTACCTTAGTTTGCCGTAATAACTTCATCTGCTCAAATTCACCAAGTGTTTTCTATTACCATTGCAGAGAAAAATTTAAATGGGTTATACGATCGGGCTGCTGTCAAGATTTTAAGTAGTACCTTCTATGAACATATTCTCAATCCCACAGCCATTCAACAAGGCAGTATTTTTCCTTGGTTCATGCTTCAGGCACCAATGGTAGGTCCACCCTTTACTACTCTTATCCTCCTCACATTTTATCACCTGTGTCCCTTTTATCTTGATATTGATCTCCTGGACCAATTTAGGCAAGGTGACTCTTGCTCCAAGGAGTAAATAATGGTCAATTTACTGGATACTAAATATCTTGAAGATAGTTTTAAAAAGGGGACAAAAGTATCTATTTGGACCACAACTAGATTGAGCAGTTGACTAACCCTGGCCTTATCTAACTTCTAATTGCTTGGCACATGATAAAATAAATCACTTGTTTAAGCTCCATTTAGTCACTTATATTTTCTGTTACTTACACCTCAAAGCTCGTTGAATGATATAACTCCTTATTCTCTGAAATCTAAAATTACTTTCCCTTTGAAACTGTAATAAGCTCCTTGCCTTTCTTAACATCTCTGTTCATACACTACATAGGTCCTTTTCTAGAAGTTTCTGTTCATCTTTGCCATTCATTTCTCTAACTTTTGGCACGATGTGTTCATTGAATTACAGACATTCCCATAGAATGTCATATAGTATTTCTCTTTCACTCATAATTACATTTTTTAACTTCTGTATACAGAACTTCTCAATACCTCAATGGCAGTTTCTCAGAACAGTGGGAATCAATCTCCCCAAGGATCCAGCAATACCATTATTGGAAATATACCCTAAAGATGCACATTTGCACCCCAAAAGCAATAGCTCAACTGTGTTCATAGCAGCATTATTCATAATAGCAAAAACCTAGAAACAACCTAGATGTCCCTCAACTGAGGAATGGATCAATAAATTGGGGTACATCTATACAATGGAGTACTACTCAGCAGTAAAAAAAAATGATATTCTAAAATTTTCAGGCAAATGGATGGATGTGTAGAATATCCTCCTGAGTGATGTATCACAAACCCAGAAAGATAAGCAAGGGATGTATTCACTCATTAGTGGACTCTAAACAACAACAACAAAAAGAACATCTAAGCTGCAAACCACAACCACTGAACAGCTTGGGATCTGAAACATCTTGGCCTGGTTCCTTGGAGCCCATTCCCTCCAGAGGAACACCTGACCCATTCTTGATGTTGGGGTGAGGAAAGCGGATCTGCCTGGTTTGGATGCTGAACTAAGCCACCTTGGGACCTCCTGCTCTTTCTGGGGAGAAGATGGGGGAATGGGGAGAAGAGAGACTGACTGGGGGCAGTCGGGAGTTTGAACAAGGGGATACATAGATAAAAAAATGAGACCTTATTCTATAAAAATAAAAAATAAGTTTATCGTATAATAGACAAATACTCATACATAATAATTATTTTCCAACAGAATGAAGGATAGCAGGAAGATAGAGGAGTAATTCTGTGTTAATCACTCCCCATACTGGAAGTGGAAAATGATGTGCCTTGTTCCTTCACCATGCTTGAAAATTTTGCAGCTACCAGAGCCTAGATCTCTAGCCACTAACTGTACTAGATTCAAATCCTGTTATCCTGATCTGTAACTGATTATTAAAAAGTTACTCCCTTTACCAAAAACTTCCTCATCTGGGAGTCTGCTCTAACTTTCTCACTTTTGTTTCATTAAATGATGATGGGTATGGGTGTATAAGTGTGTATTGTCATCTTTATTTTGTGTTATATAACAGGATAACCATCTTTTCATCACCTTCCTGTTAGAGGTCTTTCTGTGATTTCCATCTTCCACAACTATATCAACAATTACTCTGATGCCTATGAAAGGTGATGAGGCATTTTATCTGATTGCAAATCCGAGAGCTGCTGTACTTCACAGGAGCATGAAACATGCTTTGAATATCAGTAATGAGCCATACTCTCCTCCCAGCCTGACCTCACTAAGGCTGCTGGGTCAAATTTAATAGTCGTCCTGGGGCGGAGCAGGGCAGGTAGAGCAGCAGCTGCTGGATGAGATGTATAGTTTGAAGGACCATCAGGAAGTTTTCAACACTCCCTTGCCCTGACTTGCTAAACTCCAGTGCCAAATTGTACATGAGATCCATCTCCACACATTTCTTGAATAATACTTGTAACAAAGCGTTGAAACTTCTCATCTCTCTCTCAGAAAGCCTTCATTTACTAAATGACATTTATGCTGACACCTTATTTTTCATTGCCTAGTGACTGAAAAGTATGAATTAATTAGAGCAATGTAAAATTTTAGACTGTGATTTTCTTCATAATGTTTTTTTTTAATATTCAGTCTTTGAGTAGTGTGAAAATGATTTCTACACAGAGCTTGCTCTTCTGAACAGCAGAATTTATTTTCCTGATCAGAAACTTCGAGTATCTGCTCACTACCTCAACAATTTTAGTTTGAGATGCAAATGCTGTTGGAAATTGAGTACTATCTCATTTAAACCTTACCATGAGTGAATATGGCCTGTCTCCTGCATAGTTAGGCTTGGTCTATGGTATGTGGGAATCTATGGATTTTCTGAAGGGCATCTGGGTTATTAATAAGCAATATGTCTTTCTCTATGATGTGCCTACTCTACAGGGACTGTGCTGGTTCCTGGGAAAGCAGACGATGTGGGTCAGGGTCGGGGGTTGGGAGTGGGTAGGCGGATTGTTTATTGAGAGAGCCAGGCTGTTAGGAGTGGATTTGGCTTCCAGGATTCAGTTTCTGGCTTCCTTTCCTATTCTATTGTCTCTTCCACACCTACCACATTCCCTTCTACTATCTTGCTGTGAAGCCTTCGCAGAAGCTCTGCTAATGCTGGTGCCATGCTTGGCCTTGCAGAACTGTGAGTCAAAGCAAACCTGTCTCCTTTCTAATTACCCCGTCAGTCACTGATATTGCTGTTCTCATTCAAACCGCCACATCTATGAGCAGTAAGTGACAAAAAGCTGACTAAGGCGAGACTATATTCCTTTGTTCCCTTCATATCCCTTGGCTAGACTACCTGTTGTCTGTCTTCAATGGAATACCTCATAGATTTTGTACCACCTCTCATTTTCTTTAAAATTGGCTCATCTTCTAATTGTGTTTTGCTAGACAAGTAAAGTGGTTCTGTGAATGTCCTAAAACAACGGAGTAGCCTTACAAATTTTATTTCTTTTCATTCTTAAAGTCAAACTCTTATAACATTTCTGTGAAATCGTATTGTCCCAAGAGCACATACAGAGACACCATCTTAGCAAGTAGAAGAAATGTGTCTGGCAGAGAGAAAATAGAGTAACTGGGAAGAGAATCAGTTTGTCTGACCCCGAAGCCTCTCTTCATGATGCTTATTCTGAGGCAGAATCCTTGAATACTCCTTTATCCTCACATAAATCAAGCCTGTCTCATTATCTTTTCACACTTCCTCTTCACCAAAGCAGCTGGTGACAATGTCAATGTGGTTCCACTCCCATCTAGTTACCCACACAAAACAAGGACCTAGTTAGCAGGAGATAAGGATGCAAGAAACCAGATTCTTCCAGTGGCCTCTGAAGTTGCCTAAGATGCCCCATGTATTCCTAAAACCTTATCTGAAGTAGATTTTTTTAGCTACTTTAAAATTTGACCTCTTTGATTTTTAAAATCTTAATGAACACCAAATTTTGAAATATGTGTTTCTATGTAATAAATTATGTTCAAACAATGGATTTATTTGTTTGCTTTTTGCAGTTCTGGAGATAAAAACCTAGGGTCTCACACATGCTAGGTAAGCGCTCAACCATGAAGCTATATATACTCTAAGTCCTTAGACAGCAGGTTCTTATTAGTCTAATACCACAATCCTTTCATTGGTATTTGAGCAGAACTCAAGCAAAGTGGTCCACTTCTTCTATCCTCAGAGCCTGGCATCTCCATCCCATACCCAGGGACTGACTCCCCTAACAGCTTCTAGCCCTTTCCTGATGTTCTCTCACGGGTTGTTTTCCACCCCCTTCTCTGTCTCTGTCTTTCTTTCCCCCAGTTCCCGTGTGTGTGTGTGTGTGTGTGTGTGTGTGTGTGTGTGTGTGTGTGTGTGTCTGTTTTGGTGGTGTGTAGGAAAGCATGTTGGACAGATTCCCTGAAGCTAAGTTACAAGCTCTTTGGAGCTGCCTAACATTGGTGCTGGAAAGTGAACCCAGGTCCTCTGTAAGAACACTGTGTGCTCTTTAACTTCTGAGCCACCTAGCCACCTCGTCAGCTCTCAATTTGTTCTTTATTCCTTGTTACCATTTTTTTATGTATTGAACATTGTTTATGATTCCATTTTATTTTATTTACTGTTTCATTGTTTGTGTTATAAAATTTATGACAGACAACCAGGACTCACCTAACATACCACATAGCATAAAGCACGTCATCCAGTTCATGTGTGGTGTGGATGGCACTCGCCTAACATGTTTTGCAAATTCAAACTGTGTTGCTATGACTTTTTCCATATATTGCCTTTCTTTTAAAGATTTGTTTAATCTAAGAAATATTTTTTTTATTTTATTCTATTATAATCCTGTACATTTCTTTGCATCAGTTCAAGTTTGTGTCTCATACGTATGGTCAGAGAAGTACACTAAAAATGTCTTATATGCCTGGGAATTTAGGTCTCTAATGGAGCTCATTATTAACATTCAAATATCTGGGGTGACTCTCCAGCATTGCAGAAATGCATATGTATATAAGTAGATAGATGGGCCAACAGAGAGAAAGCTTATTAATGTCTTGTATGTTTGCTGGCAATGAATTATTTTTCCATTTTATTTGCTTTATTTTTGAAGGTGTTTTTATGACATCTGTATTTTCTATGATGGCTTTGCTTTCTTCTTCAGAACATTCAAGACATTATTTTGTCATTAACTCTTGTTTTTGTAAACTTTGAAAATTATTTACACAACATATAAAAATTACAAACTGTAGTTAAATTAACTTAATTATCCATTTTTCATTGTTTAGCTTTTTAAAAATCATTTTTTTATATTCAATTGATTTTTGTGGCATTTTTAAAATTTTTATTTTAATTTTTATCCATATCCATTACTGCTCCATCCCCTGACCCTTCTCCCGGTCCTCCCTCAGCCTCTCCCTTTACCTCTAACTCCCCCAACCCCCAGCCCCCAGTGAACCCCCAGAAGGCAAAGAATCCCAGGGTAAGTCAATTTGGTCTAGCATTTGCAGTTGAAGTAGGGCCAAGACCCTTCCCCAAGTATAAGGCTGGGAAAGGGGTTTCCACTAGGCATGGGATTAGAGAAGCCAGTTCATGGATCCAGATAGACTCTGGTCCGATTGCAGGAGGCTCCAAAAACTGCCCACACCCTTTGACTATCATCCCCATATCATTTCCTTCATCTGTGTATCTGGTCAGCCCCTCTTCCTTACTCCTTTAAGCAGTTTCTCTTCTTTCTCATGATCCCCTATGTTCCTGACTTATACACTTATACATTTAAAGACACACATTAGCTCTACAACCTATATTCTGCAAACAAAGAGAAAACAAATATGCTTTTTCTTTCTGAGTTTGATTTGTTGTTCTTAACATGATTTGCTGTTCTGTCTATTTTCCTGCAAATGTCAAGGTGTAATATTTCTCTATGGCTGTATAAAATTCTGTGTGTCTGTGTCACCCTACTTTTCAGCCACACATCCCTTGGCTGAAATCTAGGCAACTGTCACTATGAATTGTGATTGGCACTATAATAAACATGGGCATGCAACAATCTTCATAGTGTTATATGTGAGATGAGTATCATAGGGGTAGTCTTAGCTTATAGATTTTCTTGAGAAAAACCTGTTTCAGTTTTTAGCTTTGCTGTTCTGAGTGTGACATGGCTTTGACATCTGTGTGTCACTGAGATTTTCTCTTGGAGCTTTATTTCCACCAGTTTGAATATGGTGTACCTGTGAACATAAATCTATTTGTCCTTGATAATTTTCTGCTTAGTGTTTTCTGGAGTTTGAAGACCTGTTTTTTGAGTCACCATGTGGTTGATGGGAATTGAACTCAGGACCTCTGGAAGAGCAGTCAGTGCTCTTAACCACTGAGCCATCTCTCCAGCTCGCCCCTGAAGACCTGTTCTTTGAAATGGGCCTTTAATTTTTTTTTAAAGTTAGCTCTTACTTCTACATTATTTTAAAATGACTTTTTCTGCATAGATCTCTTTTCTTTTGGGTCTAATTTCCTTTTGGATGTTTGGATATTGATTGTGGCCCAGTATGTATGAATTGATTGCAGGTAAGATTAATTTCTTTTAGGTAGATTGATTTCCATTGGCCTACATTCAAGCTCACCAATTTCTTCTTTGGATGTGTTGAATTTACTCATAGTCATTTATGCTTTTTAGAAGGATTTATTTTATATGTGTGTATTGCCTGTATGTATGTAAATTCACCATGTGTGTGCAGAGTTTGTGAAGGCGGGAAGAGGGCACTGGATCCCATCTACAGGAACTGTAACTATAGATGGTTATGAATCCCTATGTGGGTTCTGGGAACTGTACTTGGGTCCTCTTCAAGATCAAAAAGTGCTGTTAACTACTAAGGTATCTCTATAGCCCATGTCCTATCCCTCTTTTACGTTTTTTCCTACAATTTTCATTTGATGACTTCTGTGGGTATGTTCCAGACACACCAGTTGTTGCACGCCGTGATGGACCCAACATGGTGCCTGCAAAGGATGTGCCTGCATGGCTGTGTGGATCTGAACCCATCCTCCCTCCCTCCCTCCCTCTCTCCTTCCCTCCCTCCTTCCCCCTCTTTCTCCCTTTCCCCCTCTCTTCTCCAGATATCTGAACTCCCTAAAATAAACTGTATGTGGCACCTGGTAGTGAATGTGAGTACCTTACATGCACCAAAAAACTAATAACTTTTGTTTGTTTGTTTGTTTTGTTTTGTTTTTTCATCTCTGGTGAAATTACCCAACTGAGTTTTCATATTGATCATTGTCCACTAGAACCTGGACTACATGAATAATAGTTATTTTTAAATCCAGTAAGTGTGCCATATCTGATGGTTTTGATAGCTGTTTTGTTTCTTGGATGATTATGTAATTTGTTGTGGAAATGATTTACTTTTCTAGATACTAGGCCTTTACATGTTTAAAATTTGTACAAGACTTGAAACCTATCTTTATGATTGAGCTCGATGCCCCCTTTGAATTTCAATGGTGGTATCTTGTATTTGGAAAAGGGATTG
The DNA here is from genome assembly GCA_004025045.1 of Sigmodon hispidus. Taxonomy (NCBI): domain Eukaryota; kingdom Metazoa; phylum Chordata; class Mammalia; order Rodentia; family Cricetidae; genus Sigmodon; species Sigmodon hispidus. The sequence goes on from PVIH01007718.1 coordinate 96,203, forward strand.
ACTGCCTACCATATCCATATTTTTGTGCTCTCAGCCTTAGGTGTTTCCTCCTAAATTATGCTATAGAGAATATCATTTTGAATATTATTGTTACCTAAAGCTTATTTGCTTTTTTTGTATTTTTTCAGGTATATGTGAACAAATATTTGTTTATCTTAGAACATCATAGATAGACCAAAGCAATGATTCCACTGAAATTATCTTAAGGATCCAATGATTTTATTGGGCTGTAAGACAAAGGAGCAAAAGGAGAGGTAATTTATGGGTAAATCACTGAAAGTCTCTATTCTATGACCCATAATGAGTAATGATATCATAAAAGCTGTATAACAAAATTCTGCCTTCAATTAACATTCCACCTCCTGCATTCCTCAGGACCTTCTATATGTAGTTCGGAATGCTAGAGGGAAAAATAGCTACAATTCCAGGTAAGGGTCCCCAGTATAAACTTTCTTCAGCCAGAGAGTGCTCACAGTCCCATTGGCATCACTACAGACTTACCTATCACTGAATTGTTATGCTTACTTCATTGTCATGAATGAGAGACCACACATTACTTCAATCACCATAGCAACCTGTACTCAATGGTAGCCTACAGCCATGTTATGGCCAGAGGAAATCCATTTCCCTCTATATCACGCTGTTGAAGAACTGCGATGATGTGTTTTAGGCTAGGCAGCCACCACCTTTCTGACTGTCAGATGATGCCCTCCCAGTTTTTCTGATCCTTTTTTGGCTATTTTGATTTCACCATGTACCTCCTGCTGTTCTTCAGGAGTCAAGTCTCTTACTGGACCAGCCATTCTAAGGATGAATGTGTGTGTATTTTTCCCTGCCTTATGTTACTTTTCTAACTGAAACCTCAGCACAGAGAGGGTTCAAATGGTACTTGCTCCCTGGTCCTCCTGCAGGGACATTTCTCTCCTCTTATTGGGTTTCGACTTAAATCAGCATTTTCTTTTCTCTGTGTGGTCCTTTTTTTTGTTTTGTTTTCTCTTTCCTTCTTCTTTATTTATTTTGTATTTATCAAGAAAAACAGTAAAATGAATTTAAAATGCTGATAAGTTAACAATAACGATAAAGAAGATAAAAATCATAAGCATGACTTATCAAGGGTGATAATGCAAATAAGATTGCTACACATATATTTACTTTGTGTTCAGCTTTCCGTCTGAATTTTTTTTTCCATCACTGTATATTCTTATTCAAGGTCCCTTCCCTCTCCCGCCACATCAGGCCATTTTTTCTTCTCCACAACTCCCCATCCCCTCCCTCGGCAGGCAGCAGACAGTCCTATGGTCCCACTGACCCAATAACGCTTAGTTCAGTCTCCACTCCTGGAAAATCCCGTTTTGTCCCCCCTCCCTCAAGAATGAGTCAGGTGTTCCTCTACGTGGAGTGGGATCCGAAGAGTCAGTCCAGGGTGTTTCTGATCCCAAGCTGTTCAGTGGTAGTGGATTGCAGCTTGGGCATACTTGGCTTTTTTTCTTGTTTGTTTGTTTAGAGACCACTAACGAGTGAGTACATCCCCTGCTTATCTTTCTGAGTTTGTGATACCTCGCTCAGGAGGATATTCTCCAAATCCATCCATTTGCCTGCAAATTTTAGGATATCATTTTTTCTTACTGCTGAGTAGTATTCCATTGTGTAGATGTACCACAGTTTGTTAATCCATTCTTCAGTTGAGGGACATCTAGGTTGTTTC